>JBAMIE010211214.1:0-10294 GCA_037177295.1 Kaempferia parviflora
AATGAGGTGAGGGGAGGGAGGGTAAAGTTTTACCCTCACTTACCCCTCAAATACACTATTTCCTTACACCCCAAATTGGGGTGTAAGGAAGTTACCCTCCCTTTCCCTTCCTTCCCTTCCCCTTCCTTTCCATTAATGAACCTCTCCTCACCCCATCCAAACAGAGGGTAAGTCTCTCACACTTTTCATTATTTTTACTATCTTAAAAAATGAAAGCCCGGGATTTTCATGTTCTAGTCCCGGCACAAGGTAATTTTCTTCTAGAAGATATCTTCATCTAATAAAGGATGGAAATCCCATTTCATTTTTATCCAAATGTCCGACTCTGTATCTTGGCCAACCGGCTAGCGAGCAAACCTTCCGTCTTCTTTCGAGTTGGGAGACCATCGCCATGAACCTATGTTTGTTTCTACTGCAGAGAAGCTGCCCGGCCTACAATTCAACATTCCCCAGGTACTACGGGAAAGCCTTCTCTACATGTTTAGATTGAATCCAGTTCAAGCGGTGCTTTCCTTATCTTCTAGTAAGAACAGGTAACTTAACACAAGAGAGCACTCTTAAATCCTCCTCCTCCAAATAGACGCACTCAACCCTGTGTTCTCGCAGCCCGCTCTTAAATTCATATAGCAAATATCGGAGAGCTTAGAAAGGCTCCGTTTGGTAACAAAACAAAACATGAAAGAGCAGAGAGCAGAGAGCAGAGGGCAGAGTAAAATGAAAAAAAAAAGGTGAGAAAACTGGCGCTTTTTTTTAAGTAAAATTGTGATTTTTATAACAATTACACGCAAAGCATCTACACTATGTCTGATTTAGTGATCTGTTTTTTTTCCTAGTTGTATTTGAATAAGAATTCTCCACAGGAGCAGGCAGCTTTGACGAAGCACCAGGTTTCTTTGACGATATAAGAGCTGAAGACAGCAGGGCGTCAACATCTGCCCTCTGTCGCTTCCTCCTCGCAATCAAATCTTTAGGTTCTTGCACAACACAAGATTTACTATCTGCTATCTTACTGTTGCCTGGACTCGATCCATTTGAAGTTGGGCAAATTGAACTTTGACTCGAAGTACCACACCTGGGATTTTCAGAAAATCTCCGACCAGTTTTTGCCTTGTTTATCAGTGAACCAGGATCTGCATTCTTACGTCGACCCTGTTCCTGACTCGATTCATTTGAAGCAAGGGAAACTGCATCTGGAGTTGAAGTACTACACCTAGGAGTTTCGGAAAATCTCCGAGCTTTTTTTGGCTTTTTCATTAGAGAACCAGGATCTGCTATCTTGGTGCTACTCTGACCCTGACTCAATTCATTTGAAGCCATGGAAACTGAATTTTGACTTGAAGTAGTACACCTTGGGATATCAGAAACTCTCCGAGCAGTTTTTGCCTTTTCTACCAGAGAACCAATATTAGAATTCTGTTCCAAATGTATAGATTTATCTTCAAGTATAGCACAACTTGAATGTTTTCTTACATTATTTTCAGAATAAGCTGAATCTTCGCATTGCTTCACAGGCATTCTTTCACTCCTAGAAGCTTCTCTGGAAACAATATTCTTGGGGTATTCATATGCTTGCATTGGTGATAGTAATGAACTGCTTCCCAACTTGTGTGCGCCAATGGAATTTGATGAACTGCTATGGAAGGATCCCCTGCTTGGGTCATTGTTCGTGCTAATGCCGTGCTTTGATTTGTCACCAGTTTTAGTAGAGAACCCCACAAATTTGTTTCCACGCTCTGCATTTTTCACTCTTTCAGTGTTATTATGGCGACTGGAATCCAAATCCAACTTAGAAGGCTTACTTTTGCGAGATGAAGACACAGCCTTAGTAAAGATTGAGTTATATGGCCTGGTAACTGAAATGAACAAATTCCTTTCTTTGGAGTTCTCGATCAAAGCAGCCCAGTTGACATTTGTTTGCAATGTCCTGGCATTGCCAACTACCCACAAGGAGAATTTGGCTCTTGTTAAAGCAACATTCATGCGCCTGACATCTGCAACAAAACCAATACCGTTGGAACTAGATTTTGGTGATTCAGCACTAGAACCAGAAGCCCTAACAGTCGAGAGTACCAAGATATCCACTTCACGCCCTTGAAAACCATCAACAGTGTTGAATTCCATGTCAGATATTTGTTCTGGTCCAAACACAGAGGAGAACCGTGAACGCAATAGTGAAAGTTGACTCCGATAAGGTGTTACAATCCCAATTCTTCGAGAGGTAAATTCAAATGGGTATCTAAGATAGTAACCAGAATAATGATAAGTATTGCACAGTAGCAGCACAAATTCATGGATCTTCCCAAGCAGAAAAGTCATGCTTACCTCTTATTTAAGAACTTCAATATATCAACAGCTGCCTCTGCCTCAGCCTCATTAAATAGGGATACAGAACTAGAATTTTTACCATGATGCTCATGACCATCAGCAATATCAAAGAACATGTACGGGCTAAGATAATTGTTCTCATGGAACAAAGCTGACCTATCTGCCACCTTAGCACCATTCAGCAACTTACTTTCATAAAAGTGCATCGAAGGAAATCTGCATATCTCAGGATGCATTCGATGCTACATAGAAATGGAAATATAACATTAAGTAAATTGAACAGCTATGACCACTGAAAGTTGTAGTTAAACTATTTTCTTATGTAAAAGGTATCAAATTGGATCTTCGACTTTCTTGTTGGTGGCACCAAATTCAACAAGGATGTTTACTTTATTAGATAATATATATATTCTTAACCATCTTACATCTAGTGGTGGATATCTATGTAAACAAGTGACACCAATCAACTAAATAAAAAAAAGGAGACTTGTGCTACACAAAATAACTCAATAACATGCATATCATTACAAAGTCAAATACAAAGTTATCATTCATTTAAAAGCCGCAACTACAATTTTAAGTTGAATTAAAGAAATGGGATGCCTTCATGTAAAACATAAAGCATGGAACCTCCTACATGGTATCCACATCGTATAGACATCTTCCATCAGAGAACAATACATATATTTTATAGGTATAATAAAGTGATGGTACCCATAATTTTAAGAATACATTAAGTAATGCAGACCATAACAAATACATACATTAATCGAGGAAGAGAAAAATCTAAGAAGACTTGGTTAACAATAAAATAGGATAAAATTCATTTAAATATAGATGAAAGCATAGTAAGGAATTGAGCCCAATGGCAAAAGTGCATCCAGAAAAACCGACCCCACTTAGTGGTATAAAGACTTTGTCTAAGGATCATGAACACTTCTAGTTCCCTTGATGAGCTATAATAAATAGTAGTGACATGATTTTTTTTACTCAATTCTCTTTCTATATGCTATAACTGTGGGTTCTCATCAAAGGGCCAATCCTATGCCCTTGTGTTTTTGCATGACTACTAGATGAACCAATCATATTAATTAATAAATCTCAAGTCTATTTTTCAATTAAAGATGATATTGTATTAATTGGTAATCATGTAAATAGATCAAACTCAAATCTTTACTTGTGGGCAAATAAAACCCTTTAGAAAGTAAAAAAAAAAAAAAAATTAAGATGCTGATAAAAAAATGAATGTATGAAATGCAATTTGAGTAATAACAAAAAATGATGGAATAGTTAAGATAGATATAAAAGCTTTGTTAAGAGTTTTAAATATATTGGATATATTGTACAACAAGGAGATATCGATGGAAATATTATTATGAGAACAAATAATAGATAGTCTAAATAGAGAGAAGCTTCTTCAAATCTTTTGCGATTGTTGTGTGCCCATTAGGCGGAAACAAAAAATTCAGCTAGAAGATATTGATGAAGACATAATTACTAGAATAAATAATAGGCACTCATAAATGGAGAGAAGCTTCTTCAAAACTTATGTAATTATTGTGTGCACATTAGGCCGAAAATAATTATAGGAATGTGGTACAATAACTCATATTTATGGAACATAGTGTGAAGCTATTAAGAAGCAACTCATATGAAAAAACCAGATGAGATGAAAAATGTAAAGATGGATATAAAGTTACTAGAAAAATAAAATAAACACTTGTACCTCGAATAGATGAGATAGACTCCTAAGCCATATTGAAAGATAAAAACAAATTTCATTGGTTGAAAAATTGACTCTACTAGAGTGGAAGGTGCAAAATAGAAAGAGATCAAAGAAAATGTTAGCCAATATAATTAAAAATAATAATTTCCTCAACATTGGTTAACAAATGGTCTTCATGTTAAAAATTCTAGTTCCTTTCAGTTTAAGACCTTGGTAAAGATCTAAACTATGATCTAATGAGATCCAATGAAAAAACTAAAGTAACAATTTGGGGAACGAAAACAGAATTTCCTTTCGGTCCTGCCTCAACCCTAACTTCCTTGGTTTGAACCCATATATAAAGAACTCAAAAAAATATGAGAAAAGTGAAAAAGAATTATTTTCTACCTCTAAAAGTAAAAGTTTCAAAAACATGGGTTATAAAAAAAATCAGTTCTAAAACTAATGATTGAACTTGAAAAAGTAAACCCAATTTATTTATTTGAATTCAAGAAGGTGAAATAATATGAACCAAATGAAAATTCAAAAGATAATAATAAGATTGATGATGGTATACAGAAAATAGTTAAATCAAAATCAGATTGATGATGATCATGATGATTAACATAGTCCTTGAAATTACATTCTTTCATAAATGCACACAAAGATTAAGATCTCAAAAATCTCTTACTTTGGTGCCATCTATATTAATTAATGAATGAAACTTAGAACGAAATAAGGTGACATAAAGATTTCCAAAGTTGTATTTCTTTTAGTTTCCTTTAGTAAAAAAAAGGAGCAAAAAAGATGCAAGAAAAGGACTGAAAAATACCTTCTTCACTTTTCATCTATAGTTTTTGTTTAAATTGGGCAGAAATCACATTATCATGTGCAGTAGACTTTAAATTTTTCAAAATTATTTTCTTTAAACGTTTTATTTGTAATATGTTTTTAACCAATAAAATGGTGAAATTTAAATTTTCGTCTCATCTAAAAACATTTTGCGATTGTTTTCCTATGAAAATTTTTTCTCTAGCCTCTTTTCCCTTGTTTCTTTCCATCTTGAAGCTATGTACAATTTCATCAACCTATAGCTTAATTACCTGTTCATTAAGCATTATCACTGGGTGACCAGCCCTTTGCAGCCGCTCAAACATACTGCACTCATACAAAAATTTGCTGGCTACATCAGAAAATACAGTAGCAGGAAGCTGCTTGGGATCACCCACCTTCAAAAAAGCGCATTAACTAAGTTACAAGTCTGATTGATACTCTATTACAGTGAAAATTATATAGCGATAATTATGCAGGACATGATTAACATAGTTACCATTATACACTTGGTTCCTTTGGACTTGAGTAGCTGAAGAGGAATTAATGTTGCAGGTTCAAGAGCCTGTAGTAAAATTCAATAAGTTTTCACATAATATTGTTCAGCCATGTGATATTGAAGAAAATTAATAATGATGCTCAAACACTATAAACATACTTGAGCCGCCTCGTCAATAATAACAGCATCGAACAAGTTGTGTTCAGAGTGAACTCCAAATCTATTGTTAGAAGCAGATTCAGAGCACACACCATATATATCACCACCACATCCACTAAGGGTTGTTACCACAATTTCTGCTTCCTTAAGGATAGATTTTCGAATTTTCCGCTTGAGAGACCAACTCTCATCAGAAACTTTCTTTTCTCGAGCATGAGCAGCAGTGAGATCTGCACAGATTGCTTTCTTCTGCCCGTACAACATATTGAGCTTGGCACCAATTGCCGCATCAGAAATCTCTAATGAATCATTTTTTTTAAAAGATTTATCAATATTCAAATCATTGGTGTTCAATTCATTTTCTTCGATTTTAGCCCGTTTAGATTCATAGTATCGGATATTGTCTACAATTTTTTCCAGTTTTGCACGAAGTGAACTCGAAGCTTCTAAAATATTATCATTTTTGCCTCCAGTTTGGTTGTTGATTTCTTCTGCAAGTTGCCGTTCAACAAGTGTATCAATGAAGAAGGGTAGAGACCTAGGGTGAACTGTCTTTGAATTTCCAACACGCACTAGATATGGTCTATAGGCCTTCCCATCATTTCCATAAAGTCCCTGGCTGATTCTTGATACCAATTCATCAACTGCAGCATTTGATTGGGCACAGACAAGTATTCTCCCCCTTGGAGATCGTTCAGTTGGAGCAGAGGAATCATTTTCTGCATTATTAATTAATTGTTTAGCAAAGGCAGCATCCTGCCAGGCTTTTGCAACTGCAGCAGACTGACTGATAGGTGTTTTTTTCTGGTTAGATTCATTACTAGTTGACACTGAACGCATGCTTGATATTCTGGAGCAATAGTTCTTACAAATTCTAGGTAAAGCAAGCCACGCACTCACTATCGCAACAATGGTTTTAGTTTTGCCAGTTCCTGCAACATAAAATAAGCCTAAGATTGTGCAAAAAAAACTACGAGAAACTTTATCAACATAATCAGAGGTGAAATTTACAAACCTGGAGGACCCTGAATGAGAGAAAATTCAAAGTTTTCCTTGGACTCGGATGATCCGATGGCAAAGCTTATAGCTTGAAGTTGACTATCATTATATGATGACATCAAGATGTTCTGCAAGGAGTGAGAAAGTTTTTCCAAAAACTTTTTAGATCCCAAATATCCAGAAGAATGATTCAATGGATTTAAGATGATTGGAAGAACAGGGATGTTATTAAGTGAGGACAGGGCTTGAAATTCTCGAAGTTGGGGAGTGATACTCATAAGCCTACTTAAAAACCATTTACTTCGTTCAATGAGTAGTCTTCTCACTTTGTTGAATCGTGAAGAACTATTTGGAAGATGTAGCCTGATTACAAGAACTATTGAATAACTTTTGTCATTTTTTTCGCGCCTCTCCACCTAAGAAAACAACATATGATAACACTGTAAGACACTCAATTAGTTTTGAGTAAAAGATCAAATCATAACAATACCTTTCCAAGTACATGCACATTCTGAGCACAATTTTGCAAAGGTTCCTTTGTAAGCAAAACCAAATCATTTTCTGTGCACATTCTTGATGCAACACTTTGAGTTGAATCAAGACAGCCACGAATCAGATGAAAATCATCCACCCTTTCAACTGAAACTATACTTAAGTTGTCACAGCACATATCTTCTGTAGAAGTCTCTAAGCGTGCATTATGTAATTGGGCTTTGAACTCTTCCAATACCAATGGCCGGAAAATCTGCACATAATGGCTTGATGACTCAAAACATAAAGGAACCTTTTTTAGTCTAGTTGAAGATTTTCCGTCATCAATGCCAGAGGTCAAACCCACAAGGGAAAAATAGTCTAACTCTAAGATGGGTCGATACCAATCATCTAGTTTAGGAGGTTTAAGCCTTCTGATGCCAGATTCTTGTCTATTAAGAAAACCTACTTTGTTTTTAGTTGGCAATTGAAGTGGTACAACTTGCCTTCTAGGTACAGATATGCTTTGCTTTGCTGGAAACAATTTAGAATGTGTAGGTCTATTGAGTGCATTTTCTAGTACATCATCATCTTCACGTATCAACTCTTTGATAGCAGCAGCATCCTTTTCTTTTAATAAGGAAATTTTTTTAGCAGATGGCATTTTTTCTTGGCTAACTGACTTGTCTTTCCTAATGGATGAAATGTCCTCACTTGTATTAGATGACTTGGTTATTTCTTTATCTGTTCCTAAGTTCTTTAAAGGAATCAAAGGTGTGCTTGTAGAGATGGACAACTCCGATGAAACCATATTACCACTAAACACATCATTCAGTGGTACATGAGAAGAGAGCTGAGTGTTAGTAGGAGATATTTTTGAAGAAAAATTCTGAAGATCGTCACTTGGCAAAGTAGTATCTATCTGCTTATGGTGATCTGATGAGTTCCGTATGCCAATAAAGTCAGGAGAAGCTGTTTCTTCTATTTCATCATCTGAAAGTACAATAACGTTTTCATTCTTAGCTGACTGAGGCAAGGCCACTCCAGCACTAACATGATCATCATATAAACAAGTCTTGAGAACAGTTTGCTTCTCACAGAAAGGCTCGGAAAACAAAAGCATTCCCCTTTGAGCTTTATTTTCTGACGCTTCTTGAGTAAGTGATATCTTGAGTTGACGAACTCTCTCTTTAAGGTCATCAATCGGCACAGTGGCTGGAATGCAAGAACAACACATAATTAAAAATGAACCAAAAGCAAAGGGATACAAAACAAAAACCAACTGATAAATCTAACCCTGTAACATAATTTCTTGAATGACATCGAGATTGCATGATATCCTAAGAGCCCGTGAATTTTTTAAGTGGTTGAGAAGCGTAAGTGTGCACTGCTTCCAATGCCTACTAACAACAATAAGAGACGATCTCCCCCATTCCACCAAATCAGACAGCCACTTAGGATCAAGGATATCATACGTTAGGCATGCTAGATTGCCAGACAACTCAGGTGAAGAGAAACTGAGGCTTTCAAAAACAGCAGGCAGTGCCTCGAGCAACCGTACACTTGTCATCTGCAATAAAATAAAATATGAAAATTATACAATGAATAAAAAATACCCTAAATGAACCAAAGGGAGTAAAACACTGTGAATTAAAACCAGGTTTATTAAGTATCCATCTGGAATGATACAATTTAAATATCATGGCATGAGTTTTAATTCTATGATCTATTCAAATGAGTTTTAATTCTACAATTCCCTTCCACTTAGCTTATCTACAAATATAGTCTACTACAAGTTAATTTAATTAAGATTTTAGAGAAATAAGCTCCAAAAATATAATAAGCATTTCAACTAATGATTATACCTTCTTAATATCAAAATAAGCATTCATGCATCAAATGGGGTAATTAGTTCTTGTGGCATCCTATAGATCAATTGCATAATTTTCCAAAACCATGTTAAATAATACCCCCAAAACAAATGGTATTGGGATTGATTTCTCTAAATATATAAATATAAGTAGGTTAAAAAGTGGAAATTGGACATGCACAGACAATTGGAACCAAAACAGTTATAGGTAAATCTTGATTTCTCTGACCTCTTTTCTACTGCTAAGATTTTGATTCATACATCTCTTCCCCTCCCCTCTTTTTAGTGTTTCATTTCCTCCCTCATAATCAATAGACCAAATCAAAGGAATCATAAGAAAAGAATCCGAACTGATATCATCCATCAGTGCTTCTCTTAACCTCCATTATCATTATTGTTTCATCTCTTCTCATGATTGACAAACATAATTAAAGGATGAGTCATAGGAGAAGAAAATCTTTTTGCGTTGGTCGATTCTGGAAGGTACTAGTGGAGGCAGGCAGTCCTAATCAATACCATATAAATTGTGTTGGCACAAGGATGGTGACATTTATTTGTGCAATCATAGTAGGTACCTGCATCCAAAAACAATACAGTTCGTCCATTCCGACTGATAACAATCGACACTTGGAACCATGAATGCAAAATCCAAAACCATCAAAAGCAAACAATATGTGTCATTGTCAAATCTAACTAACAAATAATTGAAAAGGTCAAACAAGTTAGGACTATGAATGTAACAATAAAATTAAAGAAAAGTACCTGACAAGATTTGGAATTGATTATTTCCTTCCCATTCTTTAAGCATTTGACAATTGATGGCCATACAATTGCTGATAAAGAGCAACAAAATTTCTCCCAGGATTTCATGTCAACTGTGGTACCTGAGTTTCCATCTGATGTGTCTGGCAAATCTTCAAAGCATGGTTGATGCAAAAAACCCCCATGAAATACATGATTTGCAGATTTGAAATCATCTTTAAATGATATTAGATTGGTAGTAACTACTTCCTTTAAAAGTTTGCGGATGATGAAAAAGAGGTGATGAAGATTATGAAAGTTTTCAACAAGTGAATCAGTTAAGACCTGAGAAAAGTATACACATTGTTTGTATAAATTGTAAGATTTTTGAACTTTTGATGGTAAAAAAAGGTACTAAAAGCACAAATTTAAGTTGCCAAACATGATAAATATGTTAGTTAGAGCCCTAGAGCCAATCATGTGATGATTATTGTATGGACACATTGTATCATATTCCTACATATGTTTATATGTTAATAAAGGTATTTCTTTTTGGTTATTATACTTACTTGTATTTGTGCCAAATAACTAAGTATAATAGTGTCATTGAGTAGTACGTTCTTATCTATATCAATCGATTAGTTGAATCGATAGTGAGATGATATAGAGAATACTACTCTTAAGCATTCCTAGT
>JBAMIE010211225.1:0-10294 GCA_037177295.1 Kaempferia parviflora
CACCGAGATCACTCTAGTGCGCAGAGATGCCACCCTTAGTGACCTTTTGAAGGAAAATACTGAGACGGTGTGTGGGTGTTGATGCTTGGCAAACCTCGGCGAGGCTCGGCCAGCTGAGGAAGGGCTGCATGGTTGTGGACGCTGATAGCGGTGCGGGGTGGGAAGTGGACGATCTGCAGTTTTGTCAACGAAATCGACTAGATAATTTTTGTCTTTCTTCCCCTCTTCCTTCCACGGAATTATTTCTCTCCTTTTCTTTCCCTTTTCCTTTCTCTTCCTTCGTTCAACAGATTTATTTTTCCCATAAATTCCTTTCCCTCCTCGATCCGCACCTCGAAGGAAACAAAGCATTAGTGTTTACCGATGGAATTTGATTCTGTCGATAAGCCCGTGTAAAATTAGGGCACGGGCCCGATCCTCTTCTTCTCCCGTGCAATCCTTTCTCTCTCGGCGATGCTCCCGGCTACAGCGACACTGATCTTCTCTCCCAGTACGTTCCTCCCTCCTCTATCCTTCTCTTTCATCTCGCCGATGAAGCCGCCAGCAGTGTACTAGCGACTTCGCCGACCATTAGCCGCGTGCTGGCGGAGCGGCCAAGGCCGTCGGCACAGTTCCAGCGGTCGCCAGCACAGTTCTGGTTGCTACCTTGGCAGCCGTCACAGTACTGCGGCTGCCTTTACCGTCGTCACAGTTTCAGTGGCCTTGGTTGTCGCCAGCACGATGCCAGTGACCTTGGACTTCGCCAACACTGTGCTGGCAAAGGTCAAGGCCTTATTCCATTGTGTTGTGTCTGCCCACTATAATCATGTAGTTATGCCTAGCGCAAACATGCGTAAATTTATCCTAACTTATCATTGTTTGTGATTAATTTTATCTAATATTTATTTTATTTTGTAGTTGTTGCTCTTCTCTGATTATACCACACGTGTTCAGGTATCATTTATTAAATAATTTTTATATTCAAGTTTATCATACGTGGATAATTTATATAAGATAATTATAGATTATTATTTGTTATTTAGGTTTTTAGATTGATACATAAGTTGTTCTTGTGAATTAGGTTCATACACACTATAAGTTTACTTTTTTCTCATTAATTAGTTTACAATGTCTATGAACAAAGCTTGAATGTACAATCAATTAGATAATTGATATATTAGAGTTGATTTTGTTACTGAAGTCATCTTGAATATATGAATGGTGTCGAATTATGGTGTCCGTGTAATCATTCAAAATGTAGAAATAGAGTCTTCCGTGATAAGGATATCGTGAAATTAATGTGCCAAATTATGGTAAGTATATTTAATATATTCAATATTTAGTTCATCTATTTGTCCTTTACTATACTAAAATGTTAACTTATAATTGCAGAAAAGATAAACATGGGAGGAAGGGCAGGAGGATATATTTAAAGATATTTGGAACAGGTATTGTTCTAAACTTTACAGAGACCTCCATTATTACATGAGAAAAAAGAATAATAGTCAGGCATATGTGCCAGCGGAGATTTGGCGTGTATGGACGGCCACCTGATCTGAAGAAAGGTGGCAACCAAATGTTGAAAAGGCTCGAGCCAACAGAAATTCAGAGCCAGGTGACCCGAGCACTAAAACCGCACTTCATACGTCAGGATCTAGATTTATGGTGGAGCATGCTATGGATCTGATGAGTTTAATTGAAAGTTAAATAAGCACAATATTTATTTATTTTTAAATGTGTATAATTTTTGTCCTAAATTATTTGTGTATGCAGAAACGTGAACTATCCCAGCAACCTACTTGTATGGAGGTCTTTCTTAAGACCCACAAGAAGAAGGATGGTTTATTTGTCGATTCTAGATCGAAGGTCATAAACGTATGATTATTAATTATTTCTATCTTGACTAACTTTAATCATTTAGATCAGATTAATTAATATTTATATTATATTTTTTCCACTGGATCAAATGACAGATAGAGTGACTCAAGCATCTCAGCCGCCAACAGAGGGGGGAGTCACAACCTCTATCTACCGAATCTCTGAATGATATATATTATGATGTTGTTGGTGGATGGACAAAAAACTCCTCCCTCTACGGCCTTCGTTCTCAGACCAAAGTTGCATTTGATCGTTTGAGGACTCCTAGGGGTCGTGATGGTTGTTCATCTTCCTCATCATCTGAGGTGAAATTTTTAAAATAGAAAAATCAAGAACTACGCCATCAAATTGCCTGAATGGGTCAGAAGATGGATCAGTGAATGGTTGTTGAGGAGCAGACGAGAGTCAAGGTTGAACAGAAGCAAGCTATGGATTAGGAGGTGGTCATGGCCCGTATACGAGAGTATGTTGTTAGTTTAGCCCAGGCATCAATCCCATTTCATTTCGATTCGTAGGAGACTCACGACCCATCAGATCGTGGTGATTAGCTATTTATGAGGTTTGTTCAACTAAAACTCATTTTTTATTTTTATCATACATAAATGTCATATAAATTATATTTATTGTGTGTTAATGCTACATGTTACAGGAGTCCATGCCTTAATCATCACATTTGCTCATTTCTTGTATTAGGTATCTAATTTGGTTATACATTTGTATTTATTCATAAATATGATATAACTCTATCGTATTTGATTTCCACAGGATTTTATATTATCATTTCATATATTGATGTATTAGTTGGATTATGTTATGGATACTTGTTCATGGTTTATATTAGTATTTCTGTTCTGATACTACATGTTTGTATGAACTTTAACTTTTAAGTTTCTGTTGCAGATTGTATTGTGTTTGTTTCTATAGATAAGAAATATGAGTGTTAATGTCATTGTGAAATGTGAATGTAATTGTATGATGTGAATTGATGAATAAAGATCATCGCCTGTGATGGGATATATATGTGTGAAATATGTATACAGGAAAAAGACTAATACGATTACTAGCTGTCAGTTTTTTTTAATTGTCGATGGAATCTATATTCCGTCAGTGAATATCGAAAATGGATTACTGACGGAAACACTTCTTCCATCGGTATATACTGATGGAATTTGTTTTCCGTCGGTGCATATCGTAACTGTGCTACCGACGGAAGCACTTTTTTTGTCGGTATATACCGACAGAAAAAGTGTTTCCGTTGGTGATAGTTTCTGATAGAATTTGGATTCCGCCGATGATTTTTAACTACGGAATCACAATTCCGTCGGTATATACCGATGAAATATTATTTCCGTCGGTAAAACTATTTCCGACAATTATCCCCGGAAGGATATATTTCGGTCATAATTCTGTCATAAATGTTTCTCCTGACAGAATTACGATGGGATATTCCGTCAGTAATGTTGATATTTTTTTGTGTTGTTGCCCCATGCAACGACAATTCTCCTTCTTAATTTCTCGCACAGATGAGTTCTAACTTCAACGAATTAATGAATAATTTTTTTTTAATTGACATTAGTCTAAGAATCTTAGACTAGTAAAGTGTTACTATAAATACTTCTCGTTTATCCTGGTAATCTATGAGATACCTCCATGGCATAAGATAATCATCTTTAGAATTAATCGGTATAAATTGGATACTCGAAGCCAACTTAAAAAAAAGTGTTAAGCAAGATGCTTATGGTTTGTTATCTCTTAAGATAGAATAACTTTCAACAAAGTCCTTCAAAAAAAAAGTATAATTTTTTAAAACCAATGTTATACAACTCAATAATCTCTTAAGAATTAAAACTTAAGCATACTCAAATCAACTAAAAATAATTGTTTGTGTCTTTATAATTAAATCAATTCAAACAAAAAATGTGTAACAGCTTGTTTGATATATTACACAAAGAGACAAATTCTGATTTTTTTTTTTTATTGAACTATTTTTAATGGGTACGCGACCAATGTCCAATCACCCCACATCTAGCATTATTCGCAATATTATGACTAGATCCACTTTTTTCTTATTTTGTCTCATTATTTTGTCATTTTTGATGGTCTGCATGTCCACGATGATCATTACGGTAAATATTTCAACCACGGCCATGTCCTCAATCACAACTATTTCTACATCATTGTCCACATCCAAAATTGTTGTGAGTTTTCGCATTCACTTCAAGGAATAGACTAGAGCAAGTTAGACGAGAATCATAATCTTTTATTAATAAATTGTCATTTTGTTCAACTACAAATAAACTAGAAATCAGTTCTAAGTATTTTTTAAAAAAAAAATATTTTTCTCGATATTGATGTTGCAAGAGAATATTTGGACATGAAAAGTAGAGTGTCTTCTCTAACATATCGCAATCAATAACACTCTCCACATAATTTTAATTGAGAATTAATTTTGAAAACGGCTGAATTATATTTACTAACTAATTTAAAATCTTGAAATCTCAAATGAATACAATCTTAACAAGCTTTAGGGAGTATTACCGTTTTTGATAGTTAAACATTTCCTCAAAACTTTTCCACAATTTAAGTGGATCTTTCACGGTCAAATACTCGATTTTCAAATCTTCATGGAGATGGTGACATAGAAAAATCATTGTCTTTGCTTGCTTTTGTAAAGTCTCTTCATTATTTTTTTTTAATTGTTTCTCCGAGTCCATTTGCATCCAAATGAATTTTAGCATCAAGGATCCATGAAAAATAATTTTTTCACAAACTCAAGTTTGGTGAGATTTGCCATAAATTACTATAACGTAAGCACAAAAATAAATTAGAAAATAATATATACAAATGCTACTAAAATATATTATTAGTGACAATATTAAGAAATTTTTAGACAATAAGTGTGGAAGTTCTTACAATAAAATTTACAAACGAGGTGCCTGAAAAGAATCATAAGAAGCAATAACACGGTATGATTAGCACATTTCCACTATAACATGTAAATTTCAAAAATGTCATGAGTGATATAAAGTAGGAAATAGATTATTATTATGTGAGAAAGATGATCTAGTGGCAAATAAAATCATCATAACCTAGTGTTAGTGCTCGAATTGCATATGTTATCAAAATGTGATCAAAACTAATATGCATAGTAGGATTAACTTTTTCAGATAAAAGCAAAGCATCAATGGGCAAGGCAACGATTGACTTACAAGTTGTGATGGTTGAAGATGATCTTGATATTAAGCTTGTATAAAATTTGAGTAAAACTCATGTTCATTGTTGGTGCAGTTACTACCAATGATTAAACTTAGGTTTTGATGAATGACAAGTGGTTTAAAGTTAAACATTGTGTAATCTAATGTTTTACCAAATGTGCAAGAAATGACGGGGTCTAGAGGACCTTATACCAAGTTGAAGTCCAATTAGGTCTGAGTACCAGATAACTGATACAAAAATCAGATAGGTCAAAGAGTGACCTTATATATGGCGGGAAGTCCAGCTAGATCTACGGGACCTGATAGTCAGCCGAAGTCCAGTTGGATCTGCAGACCTGACAACTGGTAAAAAGACCTGGTGGTCAAGAGGCAATTAGTCAAGTGATTGCACCGGTAAGTAAGGTAACACTAGGGGAGAGTGATCTCGTGAGGATGAGTCCCAATGGGACTATAAGCGCGGGTCCAAATTAGATCCATTTTAGAAATCCAAGTTGAGACCAAGACTAAATTCTAGCCTTTTAAGACAGGATCTAATATATATAAATTGTTCATGCATATATTTTTCTAACTCTATATTGTATGGACAAACGTAGATCTTCGAATCTAGAATGCGTGGCAACAGAAAAAACTTGATTCTGAGTCCGGAGTCAAATATGGCCTTCGGAAGTTGTTGTGTCGAACTAGTGATGAGGAGCCTCAAGTGGATGAGGTGAATTGAACCGAACTGGATCGAACTAAACCGGACTAAACTGAACCAGATCAAACTGAACTGAATCGAATCGAATCAAATTAAACTAGACCGAACCAAATCAGACCGAACCAAAGCGACAGATAAGATTTGAATTATTTAATTAGTTTTATCTACAAAATTATCCATAACATCCGAAGTCAGAAAATCTACCCCCAATTAAATGGATCTGATAAGAACATGTTCATCTATAAAAGGAGGCTAGATGTCCAAGAAAAAAGTAACACTTCTACGCGCCTCTTCGATTATCTGACTGCTCTGACTTGTGCAAACTACTGTGCTATTGTCGTGCTACTACTTAGCGATGTCAAACTGTTGCCGGCAAATTGACACCAACACACAAGTGACTCAACTTTGACATCTTCAACTTCGACATCTTCATGTTGATAACATTTTATTTAAAGTTATTTACATTATTGTTAAGCAAGTGTAGGTATGTTACACTATTCATAAGTTTTATTTGTACTCGATTGCTCTACCGGGAGTTTACCGGTAGAGAATATTAGTGAATTGTCCACCGATAGGTCTAAGAGACATGGGTCTTAGAGTAGGAGTCGTCGAAAGCTCCGAACCAAGTAAAAATAATCATGTTCTATTTTCATTTTGGTTTTCTCACTTAGTTTATTTTTCCACTGTGCACGGATTTTAAAAAGTCAAAAAAAGAAACAAAAAATGTTTAAATACACATAATTCACCCGCTCCCCCCACCCCCTCACGTGCCAACGTCCAATAAAATATTGAGAAGATAGAAAGAATTTAAAGAGAATAATAGAAGAATAATTTTATTACTCTCTTTCTCATATCATGAGATTACAAAGATATCTATTTATAAGTCTTTTGAGAAGTAATTAAAAGACACTTTTATTTAATACGGTAATTCAAAAGTCATATCATAAATTTTAGATATCTCCATAATAGTATGATATTGTTAACTATCTTTATAATAGTATGATATTGTCAACTTTGGGCCTAAGCCCTCATGGTTTACTTTTGGGCTCTACTCAAAAGGTCTCCTACCCCTCAGTCCAATCGACCTACTAGGAGTTCCTTGGCTAATCGCAACTAAGACTTCTTACTTGGTGTCTGGTGCTCTTTGAACCTCTACTTCCTTTGTACTAGGTTAATATTCTACCCACATAGCTCGATTGGATCTGACTGTTATGCATGACGGTTAGTCCTTTTGGCAGTCCAAAAGAGTTTTAAATATCTCCACAATGGTATGATATTGTCCGCTTTAAGTCTAAGCCCTCATAGTTTTACTTTTGGGCTCTACCCAAAAAGGCTTCATACTAATGGAGATATCTTTCTCTTATAAACTCATGATCTTTCTCATGTATTTTTAATATGGGACTATATTTACAACCTTACAACCCAACATGATAGACATCCACAATAAATACATATCATTTATAAGAAACTTAAGCATACTCAAATCAACTAAAAATAATAATTTGACTGTTAACCAACTGTTTATGTCTTTATAATTAAATCAATTCCAACTAGCAGGAATCCCCTAGTGTCAATCTGAAGGGGAAGGTGAACCCTAGGAAAGATCATAATCAATTACGATCGGATTACGATCACGATCCCCAATTGTAAGTGGATCATCTCTTAGTATGCTTTTTTATGGACCAGAAGATCTGATCTCAATTCCAACAAGAAATGTGTAACAGCTGGTCTGTTTGATATATATTTCACAAAGAGACTAATTCAAAAAAAAAAAAAGTTTACTTCTGATTTTTTTTTTTTATTGAACTATTTTGATTATTTATATACAAGTCGGATTTGACACCTTCAAACATTTTTTTAAAAAATAAAACTTCTTGTATCTCTATATATATGGAGTAAAATCGAGTATAGTCGAGTATAGAAGAGCATCAGGCATCAGGTAACTCATGTCTTGTTCACCTCTACTCTAATTCTCCCATGATCTCTCCATTAGTTCCAAGGACTTTACTTCTATGCAGCGCAGGAGACATGAACAGAAACATTCAAGTACACAGGAGGTATTACTCCTCCCGATACTCCAGCTCTTCAAACCGCACATGGCCAATCAATTACAGTAACTAATTATGCCTTGTTCACTTCTATTCTAGTACTTCTCTCACGATCTCTCTATTCGTTCAAAAAAAAATTCTCACTTTACTTCAATTCTATGCAGGAAACATTGGTTCTTCCTCCTTCTCTCAATACTCCTTGTCTTCAAACAGCACAAGAAGGCCAAGCAATTACAGTACGTAGCTAATGCCTTGTTTACTTCTATTATACTTCTCTCACGATCTCTCTATTCGTTCTAAGTTTTTTTCTCACTTTACTTCTATGCAGGAGGCAAGGATGAGTCCTCCTCTCAACAATCCTGCTCTTCAAATCGCACAAGAAAGCTAAGCAATTACGGTAATTAACTAATGCCTCGTTCACTTCTATTCTAGTTCTCTGATCACGATCTCTCTATTCGTTCTAATTAAGTTTATGCTCACTTTACTTCTATGCAGGAGACACGGATGAGTGACATGAGTCCTCCTCTCAACAATCCTGCTCTTCAAATCGCACAAGAAAGCTAAGCAATTACGGTAACTAATGCCTCGTTCACTTCTATTCTAGTTCTCTCACGATCTCTCTATTCGTTAACTCACGATCTCTCTATTCGTTCTAATAAAGTTTCTGTTCACTTTACTTCTATGCAGGAGACACGGATGAGTCCTCCTCTCAGCAATTCTGAACAGAAATCGCAAGCTTTTTATATCTTTTATATAAATAATGACAGTGAGACTCTAAAATCTGGTTTGTAGACAAAATTTGTGCAGAAACATAAATGAGAAGATTGGGGTGGAGGGTTGAGGCTTTTGTATTGTGTGGCACAGCGTACGTGCATGTGGTTAAGCTGTTTGCTTGTGATATATATCTATGAATTCTCTTGGTGTGTGTTAAACTCTCTCTGGATGGATTTGTAGAGGAACAAAAGTTTATCAAAATGAACAAGAAGACATTTTTTAAATTTAGTTTTCAGAATTAAAAAGTACTGAAGAAGTATTCAAAGTCATTTCAGTTATAAAATAAATTTTTTATTAACAAAACAATCGATTTGAAAGTTGATTTGAGCAGGTCGAAAATGGAGAGCATGCAGGTGAATTAATTTAGGAAGGAGTTGCGGTTATAATTAATAAAGGCCACCATGACAACGTACGTTAGCCGATTAATAAGGGATAATAATTTCAAATTTATTTTAATCTTAAAATTTTTCCTGTTCTTTTGAAAAGATGTCAAATGTAACAACAACAAAAAATACGAAGATACATAGAAGGACTTGGTTGATAGTTCAACGACTGCTACTCTAAAATTTACGATCCTTTGGATTATTTTCGATAGACAATATACTAATCTCCTCCTTCCGAGAATCTCTCAGCATCAGAGAAAATCTCGTACAATGATATAGAAAATAATGCGAAATAATTCTCTATTACCAATGAACTATGCACCGATAAAAGTTATCAACAACGTAACTCGAATAGATTGAAACTTGGCATAGGTTATTGGTTGTCGATGAAGCACAGACGGGCAGAGCCCTGATCGCAGAGCAGAATGAGAAATTTGAAAGACTTGATTGAATTGAACTTCTAAGCCTTGGATCTCGAAACTTCTTTTATAGCTTTCATCCAAAAACCGATAACCTACAAACCTTAATAAATAAGTCTTTCAATAAATAAATAAGTCTTTATTTATCTACAAAATAAATAAATAAATAAATAAATAAGACTATCTGAATAGATAAATAAATAAATAAATAAATCTTTATTTATCTACAAAATAAAATTAGCACAATAGACATAATAGTAATCATGCAAATTCGAGTTAGAAACATATAAATATATGTATGAATTCATCAACAGTTAAGACTATCTAATCTCGACTTACAAACCTTCGTTAGTTTCTTCAGTCGAATCAACGTCTAAGGTTGTATCAACTGGGACACTTCTATTAGGTCTAAAAGAATTAGCATATCTTCACAATTGTATAATATTATATTATCCACTTTCGACTAAAGCCCTCATGGTTTTATTTTTGGGTCTGTCTCTCAGTCTATCCAACTTACTAGGAATTTCTTACCTAGCCGCAACTAGGGCTTCTCTGCCTGGAAGTCCACCAGGACTTCCTGTTTGATGTCTGGTCCTCTTGATCCGGATACAGAAGGCCCCCACTTCCTTTATTCGAGGTCAATATTATACACACATGGATCAATTAAACCATGTCTCTTGTGTGTTGGACAATCTGCAGGAGATTTTAGGAAATTAAATGAATTAAAATTACACCAAATTTGATTCAAATTATATGTCGAGATGACCTGAGCAGATAATCTCAGGCCGCCAACGCGGCTGATTTCTGCCGAGTACCAAACGGTTACCGACTTTCGAGTCTGATTGCCAAGTGTCGATCGTGCACCGAGTGGGTTTTTGAGGGTTCAAAAGCTGAGAAGTCG
>JBAMIE010211241.1:0-10291 GCA_037177295.1 Kaempferia parviflora
GGTATTTTTTTTTTTAAAAAAACTAACTTTAACAAACTTGTTGCAGCTAAAAAAAAAAAATTTTAAAAAATAAAAAAAATTATTGCAACAATCTTGTTCCAGCTAAAAAAATTAACTGCAACAAGCTTGTTGCAGCTAAAAAAATGAAAAAAAAAGCTTGTTGCAGCTAAAAGAAACTGCAACAAGCTTGTTGTAGCTACTTAAAAAAAAACTGTAACAAGCTTGTTGCAACTACTAAAAAAACTACAAGTTAAAAAAAAACTGCAACAAGTTACCACTCATCAGGAAAGAGAAAAAAGAATTTTACTGCAACTACATGTAATCATAGGAGAGATAAGAAAGTATTAGAGAAAGTTGTTGCATGCAGAATAAGAGAGGGAGAGAGATTAAAAAAATTAGATTTGTGCTGCGTTAGATCATCCACGTTGGATGTCGGGCACGAATCGGGCATGAAGTGTCGAGTAGGATATCAACTCTCTCTCTCTCTCTCTCTCTCTCTCTCTCTCTATATATATATATATAATATCGCACATCCTATCTCTTCCTAGTGTAATTGATTTTTCATTTTATTTTATTACTTATTATTATTTATTATTATTTTTTTAAACTCTCGATTATCCCAATTAGATTTTTCTTTTAGGGGTTGAGTTATAATATTAAACATCAACAAATTTACAAGTCAAAAAAAAAAAAAAATTTAGATGGACATAGGGTATGTGACATAAAGTGACCAGTATATCAAAACTCTCTCTCTTGCAAACAATCCATAAGCGTCCCTCGCAGGCAACGTGGTCAGGGCTCATGGACTGATGCCCATAATGAGCGTCGGGTGAGAGTTAATATTATCCTAAGGATCTTATGCTACATACCTAGTGTACACTTGAAAATTATTTTTTATTTAATTTTTTTTAAATTTAAACACTATAATTTAACCTCTAAATTTTAAAGAAAAATTTTATTGACATAATTGAAAGTAAAAAAAAAAATTTAAAAAAAATTAAAAAAAAAAAAAAAAAAAAAAACAAAACAAAACGCACTTGTCACGGATGAGTCCACAACAAATTCGTCTGCAGTTTAAAATTTCTATATATAAAATACATTCTTCCAAAAAGCCCCTTAATGTTCCGTTGAAGAGATTTTCCCCTACTACATATTTCGATACCCTCGAATCCCTTCGAAACCCTAATCGTTATCCTCCCCTCGTTCCCTTTTTCTGTTCGTACCCGATTTGTTCTCGGCTTTGCGGAGCAGCAGCTGATCCATGGCTGATCGGAGCGCGGCTGCCGCGAAGCCCGTGTGGATGAAGCAGGCGGAGGAGGCTAAGATCAAGAGCGAGGCCGAGAAGACAGCCGCCGCTAAGGCCGCCTTCGAGGCCACCTTTAAAGCTCTCGAGAAGGCTAAGGACAAGGAGGAGACGGTTGGGGAGTCGGACGACAGCGATGCGGACGAACCGGAGGACCACGCTTCGAAACCCGTCGGTCCGGTGGATCCTTCCAAGTGCAACGCTGCCGGAGCAGGGATCGCCGGAGGAACCGCCGGTTCGCCGTGCACCTTCACTGTCGTGACAAGGGATTCGGACGGCAGTAAGATCCCGACCGGAGGAGCCCAGCTAAAGGTAAAGATATCGCCTGGTGTTGGGGTCGGGGGCCCTGATCAGGAGGGAATAGTTAAGGATCAGGGGGATGGGACATTCACCGTCACCTATGCTGTTCCGAAGCGAGGCAACTACATGGTTCATGTTGATTGCAATGGGAATGCAATCATGGGAAGTCCATTCCCGGTTTTCTTTAGTGCTGCCACTGGAATTGGAGCGACGGCGTCCCCTTACCCTAACATGGTCAATCAGACAATGCCCAACATGCCAAACTATGCTGGGTCAGTGTCCGGTGCATTCCCAGGTCTGCTTGGCATGACCACTGGTGTCTCATCAGGGGCCTCTGGGGGAGTGGTCTTGCAGGGTATTGGGGCATCTCTGGGGGAGATTTGCCGTGAATATATGAATGGTCGTTGCTCAAAGATTGATTGCAAGCTCAGTCACCCGCCACATAATCTTCTTATGACTGCATTGGCGGCCACCTCAACAATGGGTACATTGAGTCAGGCACCTATGGCTCCTTCTGCAGCTGCTATGGCAGCTGCTCAAGCGATTGTTGCTGCTCGAGCTCTTCAAGCTCATGCTGTACAGATGCAGTCCCAATCTGCGGGAGATTGTCCAGGTTTGATTTCAATAATTGCCTACTACAATTGAAGTTCTAGACTTAGTTTGTTAATTTTGTTGACAGCTTGACCATAACTTAAGAGATTACTTGAGATATGGAGAGATTCAACCTGTGCATACTGATATCTATGGTGGTCAAAATTTTAACTTGGTGGTCAAAATTTTAAATTTGTTGCATCTTTTTGTTGGGTTTTGGATTCTGAAATAGAACTCATCAAATTTGACTGAGAAATAGAAATGTGAGAAATTCATAGTTGAACAAAAAAACCTAGAGAACAAGAAATTTACAGATGCAAACAATGAAAGGCCCCCGATTGAATCCAAACTAATCTGACACATGAAATCATGAAAACCTAGAACCTGATCTATTCATTTCTTCTGATCGAAGTTTAAGGTGCGGTGTTTGACTTGTCGGAGTTTTCCTGTTTTTTGAAGAGTGTATGTTGGTTCATTTTCCTTATCTATTACTATGAGTTTGACGTTAAGGCATTGTATTCATGTGGTTCAACTTCTATCTTTCAATTAACAAGTAGCCTGTGAATTTATTTTACTTATTCAAAAGTTGGCAATCATATTTGTACTAAACATACATCAATTTGATGGAAAAGTTCATTGTGGATTAATCTAATGATGATAACGCATGGATATTATTAGTTGGCCATTGATTTCAAAGCTTAAACATAATTGAGAAGAAAGTAGGAAGCCAAGTTATGCATTTATTTGTTTTACTTTATATTATAGATATCTGGACGACTTAGTCTTCCTATTAAAAATGTTCATGAGAGTTGGACTTGGTGTCAAAGTGGACCTTGTCTTGGGCACATTTTGAGAGAATCACATTGCAATCATGCAGTTGTGAATTCGTCTACATGCTACTGACTATGGGTGACAGCTGTGTTGAACTTGGGTGTGGATGAAGATGCCTATCTTTAAATGGGAGAGATTGTTTTGTAAGGCCTACATGTGTTCATTCTGTCATATTTGCATTTTATCTCCCTGTGGTGCTAATGTTGTCATTCTCATTTCATCTTTATGAATAGAACAAACACCTAACAGATGTAGATGATGTTTATTGGTATTGTATGCTATAAGGGAAAACTCGTATTTGCTGTTGTGTACAACCATGAAGTATCAAATGAATAGAATATTCCATGAACATTTGAACTACAAAATGGTGTAAGATTTCATGAGTGTGAAATTTCATAATTATATATCAATAGCTGTCACAGTATATTCATTTTTTGTGATTTGAAGAGTATTGGGAGTTTAACTTGGTAAATTTTCCCATGTAGTAGGTCATAGTTCATTTTTGGTTCTTCCTTTTTATGTTGAAGCTTATTTTAAAGTGCCAAATTCTTAGTATAAATGTATGAGAAGGTGGTTGGATTCAAAAGTATTCAGAATACAATAATAACTTTAGCATTCAGTTTAGAGGCCATTGGAGGCAGACATTTTTGCCAAATTTCTGGTTTAATGTACCAAAGGTGGTTGGGGTCTGAAGTATTCAGAATACAATATATAACTTTAGTTTTCAGTTTATAGGCCATAGAAAACTCAGACTTGTATGCCAAACTCTAGCCATTGTGCATTCATTTTTGGGTCTGAAATGCAGCATCAATTGAGAATTACAAGTTTGTTGTGTATTGTAGCAGGAAATCTAGTTTCATCTCTTGCTTGAGTTTTCCTTATTCTCTTGTCTTGCTTTTGATAGAATTAAGATTAATTAACTACAAAAAAGTCTATTTTTTTTAAATCAAATCTAGCCATACGTCCAACTTTTTAAACAATTTCAACTTTATCTTTTTTTTTTGCTATAAAAAGACATCTTCATATTTGATAAAACTATTTGCCCACTTGGATATGATATTTTAATTAAGAATAATGCTTACCTTTTCTCCTTAACATTCTTCATTCAAAAATTGCAGAAATCATTATCAATTATTTGTGCCAAAAATTTTCTTTGAGAATACATCAAATCATGGCCCTACTAAATTGAAAATTTTTCAAATTGAATTTGCCATATGAATTGTCAAATAAAATTGTAAATAATGATGTAAACAAGCCAAACTGAGCCAAGCTTTGGGGTGCTCAAATCAAGCTGAGCCTAAAATGAACTAAGCTTTTGAAATGATTGTTCAAATTTGGCTTGGTTTATTTTTTGAGCTTGAGCTGGGTTTAAGCTTGACTTGATCTTGGTTTATTTAAATGTTATCTAGCTCGCAATTCAAGCTTGACTTGAGCTTGGTTCCTTTAGATATTATCGAACTCTCAATTTAAATTTGTTTGATTGTTTGAAACTTTTGTTTATTTGATTGATTATTAAACTTGATAATTCAAATTTATTTGTTCATTTTAAAAGTTTTTTTTTATTTATTTAGCATGTTGATAAGAGTTTCGTTGTTCACGAGCTGAACACATGTATTCAAGTTTGTTTATTTAATTTTTCTTGTGTGTATTGAACGAACATAAACAAGCTCTTACCAAGCCGAACACCAAGCTTGTTCACTAACTTCATTTACAACCCTAATTGTAAATGTTTAGGTATTAATTGAAAGAAAGTGAATGTTCCCAGCCTCTTATTTGTTTAGTCAAAACTCCTGCTCTTTGATCTTTTTTAGAAAAATGTTTACTATCTGGTGTGATGATTGTTATATAGGTTCACCGGATGAGGCTACTAAAGCTGCTATCTTGAAGAAAACAATACAGATTAGTAATCTTAGTCCACTTCTTACAGCGGATCATCTTAGACAGCTTTTTGGTTATTGTGGAACTGTCGTTAATTGTAACATCACAGAATCCAAGTACTTTGCTTATATAGAATACTCTAAGGCAGAAGAAGCAACTGCAGCTGTGGCACTGAACAACATGGAAGTCGGGGGGTGTCGACTTAACGTTGACATGGCAAAGTCTCTTCCTTCAAAATCTTCCCTTGCTAATTCATCATTGCCATCAGTGATGCAACAAGCAGTTGCTATGCAACAGATGCAATTTCAACAGGCCTTAATGATGCAACAAGCAATGGCCACGCAACAGGCTGCTGCCCGAGCAGCTACTATGAAGTCTGCAACAGAGATGGCATCAGCAAGGGCAGCTGAGATCAGCAAAAAGTTAAAAGAAGAAGGTCTAGTTAGCGATGACCAGGAAATCAGGAAGTCAAGGTAGCAGATTCCATCTTACTCATATATTCTTCTTTGGTGTTTCAAAATTTGTAGATAAATTAATATTAATAGAAAAATGTACCTTTCAATTATTTATAAAAATTGAGTTTTTGTTTTCCCTGCAAAATTGCATACTATTGAAATCGATCACTGAGGATTGGCTGGGCATTGAAGGTGTGATCTGCCATTGAGCTTTCATTGACTTCATTATATATTTTTTTAACTATGTTAGATCAGATAAGAATTTCTATGCTTGAAGTTGAATCTTATTACCATCTTTTCCATTTTATTAAGCTAATAGTATGTATATGCATTTTGCTTTGAGCAGATCTCCATCTGCTTCACGATCCAAGTCCCGTTCAAGGTCACCCATCAAATATCGAAGAAGCAGGTATTCTCGTTCTCCATCTCCTCTAGTGAGGCGTTCCCGAGAACGAAGATCAAGATCACCGGTAAGATCACGCCATTTGCGTCAGGATGAAAGAGCATATAGAGATGCTGAGGATCTTTATAGAAGGAGAAGAGAAGGGAACAGATCCCATGATCATTACTCTAGCTTAAGGAGAAAACGAAGTAGGAGTTCAAGTCCTCGGTTGAGAAAATCATCTAGGGCTGAATCTCGGTCACCTAAGCATCACAGAGATGGTAGGACTTCTAGGTCAAAGAGGTCACCTCAAACTGATTCAAGATCACCCAGTCGCAGAGAATCAATTAGATCATTTCCAGCAAATGCTCGATCCTCCTATCATCGCAGTAGACATTCTAGATCTAGATCCATGGAGCGAAGACATCATTCTGATGAGAAAGAAGATACAAGAAAATCAGAAAAGCTGAAACAAGACAATAGGTCAGGAAGAGGCAATGGATCATCAAGAAATGCAAAAAGGACAAGAGACAGCAAGGAAGATAAGGTTGCTTTATATTCAGCTGCAAGTCCTAGCCGAAGGTCCATTTCGCCTGAGGATGATACCTCAAAAGAAGAGAGATATACTAGTAAGCATAAAAGTTCTAGGTCAAGTAATAAAGATTCTTCAAAAGCTGAAATTTTGAGCACTGATCAGAAGATAGCTATGGAGGACTCGGAGGCAATCAGGGATAAGAGATCACCACATTCTTCAACACTGAAACAGCATAGAAGGTTGGAACATGAAGAAAACGATAAGAAGGCTGAAACTCGAGAGTCGAGCAAATCTGACAGTTCTAAAGCAGGTCACAGAAAACATGACAAAATTGACTCTGGTGTAAGGGAAAAGGAACCCCAAACAGTCGATGTCAGGCATTTGAAGGATGGCAAGAACTCTTCACGACATCAGAGTTCAAGATCTCACAGAAGTTCACATGTAGGAGATGGCTGCTTTGAGGCTAGCATAGACCAGAACAAAGTGGAAGGGGAAGAAGCAGACGACATTTAGAAAAACAGTAGTTGAAGCTGTTTCCAGAAAATCCCAAATTTCAGATGACAAACACAAGACCAGAAATGCAGTTTATTGTTTATAATTCAAGTCCTCAGCCAACTGACGTTGACAACAAATGACTGAAGTCTTCTACTGAGACAAGAGCTATCTACATAGAGTTCTGGTGGAATTAAGGAAGATTCTATTGTTAGTAATGTGCCCTGTACGGGTGGAATTAAGGAAGATTCTATTATTAGTAATGTGCCTTGTACTGTAAGCCCCAACAGAAGAGATGGATGGAATTTCAAGTGTTGTAACATTATTCTCAATTATCAACATTTTATCATTCATCAAATATAATGTGCACCATAATTCTAAGACAATAAGTTAGAGACGAAGGAGATTGACGGGTATTAATCTACTTTACGTTTTGTTTATACTACCTAAATTTGCTTCTCGTATGCTTTTGACTTGATAGTAACAGATTTCACATGCATTTAGCAAATGGTGGTCAGGCTCAACGATGCTAGTTCTAAGTGACACGATTAGTCTACCTCTGTTAGTCATGGAAGAGTACCAATTTTGCCATAGAAATGTCTCCATGTCACAATGTTTATTTACTTGAGATAAGGGCCTCGCAGGAGGGGAGGGTTGGACAGATGACCAACTTTCATTTCCGAAAACAGTTTTCTAAAGGTTGAGAAAACTGCTTTCTTATTTCACACATAATGCTACAGTAGTCACCAGTCATGTCTAATCTTGTTGGCATTTCCAAATCATATGTGCGATGGTATTGCACGTAACATTCTTTTGGATAAAAGTGATGGTTCATCAATTTCATGCATGGTTCATCAACTTCATGCATGCCTAAACCTTAATGCTTCAGGTTCAGGGTAATGGTGCAGTCAAGACGTTTTTTTTTTTTTTAATATTTTTTAGATATCTGAGTGTTAGTTTTAACAAATTAACGAATGAATTTTCTTTAATAGTCGGTTGACTTAAGAATGTCAGACTGATAGACCACCCGCTGTGAGTACTTCTTAATTTATCCTAGTGATTAGTGAAAAATTTTCATAGGACTGAACTGATCACCAGAATTAATCGACATAAACTGATTATCAACTAAAAAAAATATACTTACTCCTTCCTATGCTTTATCTCACTCAATTTTAAGTAGTAAATTAAATTTATGAATTGTGCAACATGAAGTTAGCAATGCAATCTTTTCATGGTAACTTGGACAACAACTTTGTCTTTAAACTTGGAAATCAAGCTTTCAATACTCGGAAGCAAATCTTAATGACATTGTGAACCAGCGATTGTTGTTGGTTGTAGCCCTATGATGTTTCACCATTCTAAAGCACTTTGAAGCATGTAATTAGCATTGTTGGCATTAAAAATTTCAACCATTAAAAATGCATGAACCTAACTCGTATAAGAAAACATGTTGAATGTTCATGTTTGGATGCATATAGATGATCATGTGATCATGATCATTATGGTCACATACTTATGGAGCAACAGAATTCAAATGTGCAATTTGTTTTTGAATGAATGCATCATAATTTTAGTTTTTGAAACGAATTTGAGATTGAAAATAAATTTTGAAACATTTAGAACCTTCTAGATGTTAGAGATTTTGATATATATATTTCAAATTTTGTATTATAGTTGATAGTCCTAAAATGAATGGATCTATTAAACTATTATGTTCTATTTTTTTTCGTTCAACTAGTCAATTTTATTGGGGTTCTAGGATATGAAAATTCATGGTAGTGTCCATTTGTTTGGCAAAATTCGGTAAACCTATGATTTTCAAATCCCCCATGATCACTTTTTATTCTTTAAATTTTTATATCTTTTTTATTTTCTATTAATTTGTAGAAATTGTTAAAAATTTCAAGGTTTGATCTTTGGTATTTTAAAATTTTACCTATGTAAATTTTGAGTAGTTATTAACTATTACTCCATGTGAATCAAAAAGGTCTACATGTAGGAGCTCAAGTATTGAGTTGGTTTGATTTAGGTTCGTTAATTTTTGGATTGATTTGGTTGTTTACTTGTTGACAAGGATCACAAATTGTATTTTCTAAGTTTCTTAATTTTGGTAGTCTTTTAACTAAACCATTTTGACTAAGTTTTGAAATGTGTCTTATGTGAGTGTTGTTGGAAGCAATCGTTGTGACCTAATATTTTGATATTTGGGCAAAGTTTAATTAGAATTGTATTGTGTATTGATATGCATTGTGGAGTGTGCAAGTGTACAGGCGCAAATGGAGAAAGCCCAAGTGGAGGCGTTGGCTATGTAAGTCTAAGGGTGTGGCCTTGGCAACGTAAGTCCAAGTGTGCTTGGCAAGTGAAGACCAAGAGTGCGGCTCTGACAATGATGGAGACTCAGCTTGACGACTTCGGGTCTGGTGAAGGATGGAGCATCCGAGTGAACGTGGACAAGGCAACAAAAGACAATGGAAGCACACTTCGAGGCATACGCGAAGGATGACATGGAGAGACGATTCGCGGGCTTGTATGCATCTGAGGGATAATAGCCAAAGGAAGAAGGCTCGAAGGCAAGAGGTCAAAGCTGCAAGAAAGAGTCGAGTGAGTCGTAAGGACGAATGTAGAGTGAAGTGTACTCGGGTGGCAATCAAGTGGTGAATGTACCAGTCGACTGGGCTGGGGCAGTCGACTAGTGTGTGGAGTAGTCGACTGACAAGTCGATTGGTACTTAGCAGTTGGGGTGTAACGGCTATGTCTTCACTTTGGACCAGTCGATTGCTATACTTAGCAGTTGACTGGTGGCGGTAGATCAGCTATGTTGTTGAGCTGGTTGCCTATATAACCAAGTCTTGGAAGCTTGGTTATGGTTGATGAGATTAGAGGTGGTTAACTATAATCAGTAGTCTTCCTAGCCTAAGCACATCCGAGATCTTGGTCGAGGTTGTTGAGAGGTTTCTCCACTGACAAGGAGGTTGTGCTAGCCCGCGTTGCCGGGGATTGATCCACCGAAGGATCAAGGAGTCGTCCACCTTACGGACATGCCGTGGAGTAGGAGCAAGTTATCTCCGAACCACATAAATATCGACGTGTTAGCGATTTGTGATCCTTCTTGTCTTTGTAGTTTAAAATTTCCTACTAGTTGTTGTATATTCCGCTTGCGCTAACCATAGTAGGAAGAAAGCCGACCATCCATACGATCACCAACAAGTGTGACCCAGTCTTTTATGCCACAACTTGATTTTTCTTGCTGTGTCAATAGACACTTAATTGGTGAGGTTGGTAGGTCAATTGTGGAAATATTGTTTGTCATAATTTTCTAAAGTGTAATTTCAGAATTTTTAATATTCTTAATTACACATTCAGAGTTTGAAAATGTGACTAAGTAGACATAGTTACATAATTGGCTGATACTAAGTAGGTTAAACTTGAATCTATCAACCAACAAGACATTACGAATAATAAATTAAAATTGAAATATAGTTTAATGTTATCTGTTCCAATTAACTTATGTTTTTCATTGTTGC
>JBAMIE010211264.1:0-10289 GCA_037177295.1 Kaempferia parviflora
CTCGTTCGGTCCTCCAACGCTCAAGTCAGACAAGCTCAGAGAAGTACAATCAAAGTACAATGAAAGTACAGTAGCTTACGTAATATTGCGTGCTTGCATCGGGAACCGAGAACCCCTATTTATAGTTTGGTTTCAGGCGTTAATCCCAAGGTGTACTAGGATGAGTTGTCGTGCTGTGATTGGTGCCACGTGGCCTTCTACATCATCTGACACCTGTATTATTCTCAGAAGGTACAAGTGGATGTCAGACACGTGTCTGACACGCTTGTCAGCCCTCTTAGAGGTGAAGTCGCTTCTCTTATTAGTAGTCCGGACGACGTCTGCCTTTGATAACTAGGCCACTCAGTTATTATCCTACGATGCCCATCCGGTCGGCTGAAAGCATGCATCCTGGGGTCTCCAACTGATCGACCGGACGACTGACCTGCGGGCCCTCTGCTCATCCTTTGCTGCCAAGTCACCCTTCTTGCTGACCTCATCTGGGACCCACAGGCCTCGTCATCATCACCGAATCAATAGGTTACTCCAATGAACTATTTATCATAATTAGTATCCAAGTTTAACTCTCAACGTCTCAATATCTTCAGACAGTGAAGAACAGCTGCTTGGTTAGACCATAGAGTATAATCCGTGTTAGTCTTACAGGTTTAATGATGTCCAAATACATCAATTCGTCGATTAGAAAATATTTCAATATATTCATAATTGCACATGTAGAGATATTCACTGGTCGTAATCCAGTCACAAGTTCTCTCATACTATGAATTCTATCGTGGACATTCAGTAAGTGAGTTTAAAATCCAATCAAACACGTATAGAATATGCACTTAAATAGTGAATCTTTATTTATTAAATTAATAGTATATAACATAGGATGATTATCTTAGGACATCTCTTAGATATAACACTTAGCCTGTCATATAGGTCCCTCAAAAATTTTCTCCCATGCACTCCTGACCATCATACCCATTCATCTTTGCTTGCTTTCCTAAAATCATAAGTTCAGTCCACCAATAGAAGTCATCAGCCAAGCCACGAGAGCCGTCTCTTCATGGATACAGCTCTCGTGCACTCCATCTTCTTCAGCTACTTAGCCTCTTAATCTTCCTTGACTCTCCTTGACGGCCTCTTTGCACCAAGATATGTGGAGAATTCGGGGATAGCAAGACGCTACGGAGATCAGTATCAGTCAGCCAGATCGAGGTCTGCGGTGAGACGTAACGTGGTTTGAAGATTGAAAATAAATTATACTATCCGAATTTATAAATTGATTTAACAATTTCAATTTACTTGGGAAAAATATAAATGGGGTGACTTTTGCGTCTGACTTTATGCGGATCTGAATCCTTCACGTGCCAATTCTATCATGTCCCCCTGCTTTGTCAGTGGATACATGCCAATTACTTGGCAATTGGGACGAAACGGAGCATCGTGGAGCAGTCAATTAAATAGGATGGTTGCATGATTGGCTGGTGTGGGTAGGTCCTCTCTCTTCATCAGTAAACAAGGAAATAGAAATGCGCACATGATTATTGAATGGCTGTCCCCCCGGTAGGGCCAGTGAGTTGGCACAGCTAAGTCACCGTCAATTAGTGGATGACCAGCGGACACGCGTCGCCGAGTTTTGTAAAGATATTTTTTTGATAAAATATTGTATTTTTTTTTAAATAATTGAGCTGAAGATGCAGGACTTTTACATTAAAAAAAGATTTCTTTTGGCTTACAGTATCTTTTGAGATGCGTAGGAGTTTTTAAATAGTAAATATAAAAATAATGTTAGACGTTGCAGAGAAGATAACGTCGAACGTTGAGAAAGATGATTCGTTCGTCTTCCTCAACGCTCGTTGCAATTAAGACAATCAAAGCATCAGTTGAAAACTGATACTTTTCTTCTTTTATAAAGTGCGTCCAATGCAATCCCCAGTAGCTGAGTGAGCTGAGCGAGCAAAGGTGCGACGCAGAGGAAAAAGGTGATCGGAGCGAACGAAGCAAGCGGTGATTGGTTCATCCAGCAGTAGAACATCTGTGAGAGGGATTTGGTTCGTGGACACATCTGAGAAGGTTCCAAGTGGTGATCTTCTCGGCGACAGCAAGTTTGGCGGCAGGAAGCTTTCCCTCCGGCGTCTTCACCGATGATCCGGAATGGGTTGACGGGGCTTATGGGCCCCTGCTTACGTAAGCAGGTGGTAGAAACGTGGCAGCGGAAGGTAGTCGTGGCCACTTGACCAACCCAGCATTGGTCTGTCCAGACGGCTAAAGGCAGAAAAGCCATGCGCCCGTCCGGACGAGTATCATACTATCATTGGCCGAGCGGCTAAAGGCGTGGAGATCATGCGTCCGTCTGGACGGGTATCAATGATAATGACTTCATCTCCCAACAGGCTGACAAGCTTGTCAGACACGTGTCTGACATCTATATGTAATTTCTGAACAGTACAGGTGTTAGATGATGCAAAGTACCAGGTGTCACCAATCATGGCGTGACAACTCATCCTCGTATGCCTCGGGATTAATGCCTGACACCAAACTATAAATAGAGGTTCTCGTTTTCCGAGGCAGGTAAGTAATATTACGCAGGCTATAGTACTTTCCACTGTTCATCTTGTACTTTCTGATAGCTTGTCTGACTTGAGCGTCGAAGGACCAAACAAGGGAACATCTTTCCTTGTTCGGTCGCTAACGTTCTTTACAATTGTGGTGTTTACAGGACGGACGGATATTTCATTAGCGGCACAGGCAGAACCACACCTCATCCTACAGCTCATCTCCCAGTCTTCCACCCCTAGCCAACGTGTCTCCCAGCGTCATCCGCCCTTTATGGATTGACATGATCATTTTGTAGTCTACAACGGGCTTTCTTCTTCACCGAGCTTCCTTCTCCTCCACACTAGCACTGTAAGTTCATTTTGTTTCGTACGAAGTAACTTATTACATGCAACAACAGCGCAACAAAAAATAAATTGACAGAAATAGAAACGAAGAACCTTAGTGCAGTAGAATCGACATCATCTTTGAAAGTCTCTCTTCCTTGAATCCTGAAATCCTACAGAAGAGTAAAAAGAATTTGGTTGATGACGACGTTGTAATCTCTTCACCAATGAGGATAAGAGATATGTAGAATACATAATCCAACGGGGACAAAACCTTATCATGGATCCATCCATTATCAACCCATAGATTATTGCTATTGATTGCTATTCCCCTATGAATTTTCAACAGTGAATAATTGCTTGAGTTCGTTCATGTTCAAAGTGTACAGGGTCTCAAGGGATCTTATGGGCTCCTCATGTCCAGTTCGTACTTTATCCTAACAATAAGTTATTTTCAGGTGTCGACTTGGCATTACAATTAGTTACTAGAAAGATTGAATTTTTGAGATTGGTTGTGCTGAGTTTGCCAAGTGCTTCAGGATTAGTAACCTCAGTGGCCTTAGGCCATAAACTCTACCCAACTAGTCGGCGCTTGCTTTTATCAAAATCTTCAACTTCGTTCTTTGAGAGATATTTTCACTCACTCATCCTTCTCCTCGTCGTGATTCATTCAAGGGTCTGGTCTTTTATCATCTCTTTCTTTGGTCATTGATTGTCTCAACCCCGAGCTACACAAGTGGTGGTTTTCTCACCCACATTTGAAAAAGTTCGGGTTTCGAGTTCTACACATGTACACCCGCATCCAATAACCGGACCCCCAATATACACAAGTTAGATTACTTGATGGCTACAAAATGTTTAATGGCATCATGCCACAAATCACATGTGAGCCTACTAAAAAGAGATAAAATCCAACAATTCCTATTCAAATAAAATCTACACTTGAGCCCCAAATCATAAATTATATAGGTTCACATATTACTATTCCACGCTTGATGTTGCCACAACATGTAAGTTTCACTTTGTACTCATTTTAATACAATCAATCATACCCCGAGTGGTCAGATTTGATTGACCATGACTTTTTATGTGTTTAGTAAAAAATTTAAGCTCCAAGTGGTCAGATTCCACCTGCAGACCAAATTTCTAATGACTCGAGTTCTAATGAGATCAAATAATGATGTAGGGATTGCAGGAAGAGAAACATTGAGATGACAATGTTGATGACAACCAAAAGGAAATGACCAACGTAGGTAAAAAAAGTGAAGGATGACATGAAAAAATAGCCAACGGATCGATGTATCACAGAGATCTATAGCATAATATCTACTAGCTTTCCATATCACAGAATTCAACTGTGCTTAAGAACAATACCCAGGTATTGCATATTGAACGACCAAAGAACAATTACAATGCTCCTCCAAATTCCAAATATAATGCTCGAGGAGAGCTATACATCTAAAGATACTAAAACTGGTCACCATGTGTGTTAGTTTGAGGACTCATACTTCCTCAGATAAAACTCAGTAGCAAGCCTTGGTTACATCATCAAAGTAGGAGTGTTCCATAGCTTTCTTAGCAGAAATCCTCTTTGAGGGCTCATACTTCAACAACTTCTGCAAGATTAATAATAATACTCAAATGAAACTTACAAGGAGTTTAGAGCGCAATCAGAAAAAGAACAGCAGCAACCTATCTACTGAATTGCACATACCGAGAGAAGGTCAAGCCCATTGGGATCAAGGCCAGGTACAGCTGATGAAATATCCTTTGGGCTCCACTGTGGATACTCATGCCAATATGGTAGTATACTTACTCCTGGCCAATCTTCTTCATTTGGCGTACCAAGTAACCTGTATAAGCAATGTCATCACCAACTTAGCCTAGAAACCTAACTGAAAAAATTATCTTTTGATTGAGAATTAATTTACCTGAAGATGTGAAGAAGCTGTTGCAGCTCGGAGTCACCAGCAAACAGTGGCTGGGTTGTGACTAGTTCAGCTACAATGGAAAAGAATGCACGGAGGAGGAAGAAAGATAAGCAAGCTTTTGATGAAGTCCAACTTTATTATAGAAATCACGACCAAAGATTCTTACCGAACACACAGCCAACTGACCACATATCAACCGGTGTCGAATAGTGTGTGGCACCTAGCAGCACTTCTGGAGCTCGATACCACAGGGTTAGGATCTGAAACAGAGATAAAAAGAGATTTGATTTTCAATTTGTTCACGTAAAAAGGAAAAAAAATCACATTTTTCCAAAATATTCTGAAAAAGATATGTGACCTCGTGCGTGTATTTCTTGAGGGGAATGGTAAAAGCACGACTGAGTCCAAGGTCCGCAATTTTTAGCATCATAGTCTTGCGGTCCATTAAAAGATTGTGAGGCTTAAGATCCCTGCACAATTAAGAAGGAGCAAATTATTCAACAATATCTTATCTTTAACATACAGAAACAAGATGATGAATGATTTTTTTTCCAACCTGTGCAACACTCCATGACCATGACAGAATGAAATTCCTTTGCAGAGTTGAAACATCAAAATCTACAGGAAGAGACCTTGTGAGAATCTAACAGAACTGTAATTTATCAAATATTTATGTTGTTGATGTACAATCGACGGCTTTAAAAGAAACCTTTCAAGAAACAGAGAGAAATCATGAAGATCTTCGACAACCTCTTGGTAACAGAGAGAAATCATGAAAAAAAATTGCAGCTCTTAAATTAATTTTTACCTTGACAGTCATTGGTGGCACCATTTCATGGCTCTGGCGGAAACTTCTGATGTACTTTTTCAGATCCGTGTCCATGAACTCAAAGACTAGGTAGAGAATGGTTTGCCCCTCCTTGTTCTGGTCTTGCTTTAGATCCAAAAGCCTAGAATCGAAATCAAGAGCAAGCAAATCGATGAAAAAAGTCTCTAGAAAACGAAATTTCCATAAATTATTCAATCAGGTTAAGAAGAGCACCTGACGACATGGGGATCGATGGAAAGCATGCGGAGGAGGGAGACCTCGCGGAGCGTGGTGGAAGGAACGCCCTCGTCATCCTCCGGGAGGCGGGTCTTCTTGAGGGCGACGATCTTGCCGGTGGCCTTCTCCCGAGCCTTGTAGACCTTGCCGTATGTCCCTTCCCCGACCTTCTCCAGCTTCTCGTACGCGTCCATCGCCCGCCCCTGGCGTCCTTCGACTGCGATCGACATGTCTGCCACTCTCGGAGAAATTAGGGTTTGTTTCCTCTAATAATGTGGTTCAACGAAGGCATCGATTGAAAGATAATAGCCGTTGGTCAACGTTCTAGTGAAAATTTAAATTTGAATTTAAATCTATCGTTATCCTTAATCATTTTTAATCTGATTTAGAAAGTAATGTAAATTAAAATTTATTGAAGACAAATTACGGAAGGTCCATTTTGCCCTCTCAATTTTTACCGACTCCGACAAATTTTAAAATGTTTCTTTTATTTATAGTTTCATTATTCGAAATCATAAGGATTTTTTCTGTGGGTGAAGGTGAGCAAGAATTAAACTTTATTCAAATTGGTTTTATCCAAGTTTTTATGAGGCTCTAGCTAGAAAAAATTTTAAGGACTTAATATTTTTTTAATTATAAATATTAAAAATATTATTAGAAACATTTAATTTTATTAGTAAAATTTAAAAAAGGGAGTTTCATATATTACAAAAAATATTTATGCAATTGGAACCAATGACCGATTATGTCATATAGTAATAACTTTATCTTTGTTAAATCTCACTTATTTATTAGTAAAATTTAAAAAATAAAAATTATTTATGTTAAACTTTCCAACTTAATTTATTAAAAATAATATATTTATCTAATGAATATTTTTAATTAAATAAATAAAGTTAAATTTCTCTAATAAAATATTTAAAATACTAATTAATTTGGTAACGAGTAATAAATTATTATAATACTATCAATATACATTTTATTTGTAATTAAAACAATTATTGATTAATTTTAACTTCGATGATCAAGAAAAATTCTAATGGTAAAATTATTATTAGATATAACAGATTCGAGTAGCAGATATAGTCATGGTCTTTTTTTTATTAATTTTAATTTTGATAAATTATTAATATCTAATTTATAATAAGTATAATCAATAAATATTTTAAATTTATTAATCAAACTTAATTTTTGTTAGTAAATTAAATTTTTATCAATAAAAAATAAAAAATTATGGATCAAATTTTAATACAACAACAATAACAACCAAGTCTTATCCCACTAGTTGGAGTCGACTATATAGATCATTTTACACCATTAAACTCTATCTTCTACTATGTTATTATTTATACTTAAATAAATTTTATCTTATTTTATTGTTGTTAACCAAGTCTTTTTTGATATTTCTTTTTCTCGTTTAATATGTGTGTTTGTCATAGTTTCACATCACCTAAATGGAGCATTTATTGGTCGTCTAAGTACATACCTGTACCATCTTAAACGTGTCTCTCAGAGTTTTCCCTCAATAGATGCAACGCTGACTTTCTCTCTAATGTTCTCATTTTGTATTCTGTTCATCCTCGTATGTCCACGCATCCACCTTAATATCCCCATCTCTGCAACTCTCATCTTCTGCTCATGTGCTCGTGTCATAAACCAACATTTAGCTCCATATAACATAACAAGCCTAACTATGATTTTGTAGAATTATCCTTTAAGTTTTAAAGGTGTTTTATGATCACATAAAACACCCAACGCTTTCCTTCATTTCAACCATCCTGCTTGTATACTATGTACGACATCTCTCTCAATCCCTTCATTTTTTACAAGAATAATCATAAATATTTAAAGCTCTTAATTATGGATAACTAGTCATATCATATCTTAACAATTGTCTCATTACATCTAATATTGCTAAACTTAAATTTCATATATTCTGTCTTTATTAGACTAAGCATAAAACTTTCACTTCTAGTATTTTCCACCAAGATTCTAGTTTAGCATTTACTCTTTCATGTACTTTATCTACCAAAATAATATCATCTACAAACAAGATGCACCACGGGACTGTATCTTGAATGTGTACAGTGAGTTCGTCCATAATCAATTTAAAAAGATAAAGACATAGAACCGATCCTTGATGTAACCCTATCTTTATTAAAAATAATCCAGTTATTCCGCCTGAAGTCTTTACTCTAGTTGTTACATCCGCGTACACATTCTTAATTAGTTCAGTATATGTTACACTAACACCTCTTTTTCTAAAATTCTCCATATTATTTCTCTTATAATCTATCATAAGCTTTTTCTAATTAATGAATATCATGTGTAGATCTTATTTTTGCTCCTGATATTTTTCAATTAGTTATTTAAGAAGATGCATATCTCCTATTGTTGACCTTCTAGGCATGAACCCAAATTGATTTTTGGTCACCGTGGTCTTCTTCCTTAATATTTTTTTTATTACTTTTTCCCAAAGTTTCATGGTATGACTCATTAGTTTAATACTCATATAGTTTATACAATTTTGTATGTCTCCTTTGTTCTATATAAAGGAACTAGAGTACTTATCTTTCATTTATCAGGAAATTTTTTTATTTTCAATATCATGTTAAATAATTTTATAGGTCATTCAATACCTTATTTCCCTAGACACGTCCATACCTCATCGGAATATCACCTGGTCCAAAAGTTTTTCCATTATGTATCACATTTAAAGCTTGCTTTACTTCTAAAGTTTGAATTCTCTGGTAAAAATTTAAATTTCTATACTCATTTGACCTACTTAAATTACCTAAGTTGAGTTGATTATCTAAACCTTCATTAAAAAGTTGATGAAAATACCTCTTCCACTGCTCTTTTATTTCTCCATCATTTACTAGTACTCTTTTACATTCATACATTTTATTTGGCTAAGATCTCTTGTCTTCCTTTCTCTCACTTTAGCTATTCTATAAATGTCTCTTTCCCCTTCTTTGGTATTCAATTTTTGATATCATAGTTCAAAGTTTCATTATTTGCTTCATTATTTCTTAGCCTTTTTTCTTGACTATTGTATATTTTTTTAATTTTTTTCATTCTTACAAATATATAATTCCTTATAAGTTATTCGTTTTGTCTTCACTTTCTCTTATACTTTCTCTTTCCACCATCAAGATTCCTTACTTAGTGGTGCATATCTCTTTGACTCACCGAGTACACTCTTAGCTACTATTTTCAACTTTAATATTATCTTATCTCATGTCATATTAGAGTCATCGTATATTTCACCCTATGCTTGTACTCCTATCTTCTCCTTAAATATATTTTGTTTCCCATCCTTTAACTTCTATCACCTAATTTTAGGAGTCATATATATTTTCTTTCTATTGATACTATGCTTAAGGCATATATTCAACACTCCAAACCTATGTTGAGTAATTAAGCTTTCTTTAGGGATGACTTTACAATCTTTACAAATATTTCTATCCATCTTCCTAACCATAATAAAGTCAATTTATAATTTATTATTCCCACTTTTGAATATGAGTAAGTGTTATTCTCTTTTCTAAAAAAAAACGTATTAGCTAGTATAAAGTCATATTCTATCACAAAATCTAATATACTTTTTCCTTCTTTATTTCTTATTCCAAACCCATAATCCACATGTACCCTCTCATATTCCTTATTTTTCATTCCGACATGCCCATTTAGATCACTTCATATTAAAATTATTTCATTTGATGGAATGTTTTGTACTAATTCATATAAGTCATCCCAAAATCTTGATTTGGTAGTTTCATCTAATGTTACTTGCATATATGCTAATTATGTTCATAGTTTCTTTCACCATTATTATCTTAATGGTATAATTTTATCCCCTTTTCTAACTACTCATACAACTTCATTTTTTAACAAACTATCTACAACAATACACACTCCATTTCTTATTTTACTCTTTCCTGTGTACGGTGTACCATAATTTAAAACCTGAGTTCTCTATCATCTTTACTTTCACGCCTACCAATTTTGTCTCTTGTACACACAAAATACTAATTCTTCCCTTAATCATCGTATCTAATGTTAATGCAATCGTGTTTTGATGTATGTGTCAAAGAGTTTAAGTTAGGTTTCATGTGGCTTTGATGTGTGTTTAGTCATGCAGGACTTGGAGAACACATAGAGATCTCATCCAAGGGCTCTATCTTTGAGTCAGTGAAGGATGGAGCATCCGAGGGACTGCCGGACATGGAGAAATGGAGTGGAGCCAAGGAAGCAAACTTTAAGGCGAGTGAAGGATGGCATAGAGATGAGCCGCTGGCTCGTATGCATATGAGGGACAGTCCAAAGGAAGAGAGCTTCAAAGGGCGACTCCGGAGAGATGAGAGTAGTGAAGTGTACACCGACCAGTCGATTGGTACTCAGACCAGTCGACTGGTACTCAGACCAGTCTATTGATCTCGA
>JBAMIE010211275.1:0-10288 GCA_037177295.1 Kaempferia parviflora
TGAAGGTGGCTAGTTCAGATGTTCGGCGAGAGAGGGTTAGGCTATTGTCTTTAATTTTTTTTAGCTCAAAGACAACGGTTTTGTCAAAAATCATTATCTTTTACCAAATTAACAATAGTTTCTTCTAAAACCATTGTCTTTATGGTGTTGTCTTTTAACATTTTTTGTAGTGATATGTGGGATAAGTTGATTGATTCACCAACACGGCAAAGATTAGATCGAAGCTCAATGAATATAGTATACACCTCGTTCCGTCGACAGATCAGTGGGATCAGTCGATCGATCCATAAAAAGTAATGATAGTTGATCGTATTGAATTGTACAGAAACGATATACTCAGAGTTCCATCGATGGATAAGCTTTATCAGCCAACCAAACAATGAAAATCACAGGATCGAACAGATTAGATCGGGGAAAACAAGGAAGGGCATGAAGATTAGTCGACGGATAGGATATTCAGTTGACTGATAGGTTCAGTCAACGGATCATGTTTTCAGTCGACTGAACGGTAATTATAAAATAAGCCCTCAAGAACCGAGTTAATTATCACTTCTCAGTTCAAAAAGAAATTCTCTCTGTACTATGTCTCATCTCTATTACTACTGCTCATACAAGCTTCAACTACTACGATGCTCTAACAACCTATGCTTCATCTAGTTTATTTGTTGTTGGGATATTATACTTGCATTTTCTATACATCTTGTACTTGTACTAATTTTCTTCTTTTCCAATAGTTTTAGGAGAAAAGAACTACATTATATTGTCCATTGGAAGTGATTAAGGACTATGGGCCTTAAATTAGTAGTCACTAGATTACGAACGAAGTAAAATCGACTGAGTCTTTGTCTCTCTTTTTATTCTGCTGCTATTTACTTTGATTCAGTTTTACGCAAAGAAAAAAAAAGGTTTTAAAATGATCGAGATTCCCCCCCCCCTCTCTCTCATCTTCTACGATCCTACAATGAGGTCTTATAGTGTCACCCATCTCAACGTCTCACTTCAGGACCTAAGAATTCCCACATATGGACACAAATTAATTTATTTTTGTCTGAGATAACCGACAGATGAGCCACTGGTGTGCCATCATCTATGTTGACAAAATCATCGCACGCTGAATAAAGGAGGGCTCAATCACTAGGAGAGCCTCTGAAGGTTGAAAGAAAGTGAGGGAGAAGAAGAGGGTTAGAATGGAGGTTGGGGTGCCCCAGCTCGTCTACTCCCACACTCAAGTCAGTCTCCGACATGAGAGAAAGAGAAAATGAATACTAGATGAAGTGTGTGTATGTATGTGGGTGTATGCATACCTTTGTCCGTGAGATTGAGCTCCTTTTATAGCGTTGTTGAAGAAATAATACCTCTTTCCTCATTGAATGTTGTGTCACAGTAGGGAAGATATTACATCACTATATCCCCGCCGTATCATATAGCCATGTCACTCATATCCTGTATCTGTATAATCATCTGTTCCACGCGCTCTGACACCCCATGCACCATCCCATGTGTTGTGCCAATCCAAGTGTTAGCACAAGCTCATATAAATAATTGGGCCAAAGGGTCGGACTCACTGAGTGAAGGAGGATCGAGTAAAATTAGTGGGGAGAAGACAAATAGCGCATGCATGTCAAATCGGGAGATCTGAGCAAGATGTTGGGGGAGATGAGCCCTTGGAGTTGAGTGGACCAACTGGAGGAGTCGGGGAAGATGAACTAATTAAGAGGAGCAATGAGTTGGGGGAACTAAGCCTCAAGAGTCAGATGGACCAATCGAAGGAGTCGGGTGAGTTGATCTGCCTAAGAGAAGAGTGAGTTGAGGAGCTGAGCCCCAAGAGGCGGGTGGACCGATCGGAGAAGTCGGGTGAGCTGATATGAATGAGTGGAGCAGTGAGTCGGGGGAGTTGAGCCCCAAGAGTCAAGTGGACCAATTGGAGAAGTCATGAGAGATAACCTGACTGATCTAGCAGAACAATGAGTCAGGAGAGTTGAGTCTCAAGAGGTGAACCAACTAGAGGAGGTAGGTGAACTGATCTGACTGAGCGGAGTAGTGAGTTAGGGAAGCTGAGCCCCAAGAGTCAGGTGAGCTGACTAGAGGAGTCGGGCGGAGTTGATCTGACTAAGCGAAGTAGTGAGTAAGAGGAGCTGAGCCCCAAGAATCGAGTGTACCAACTGGAGAAGTCGGGTGAATTGATTTGACTGGGCGGAGAAGTAAGTCGAGGGAGATGAGCCCCAAGAGTTTGGTGTACCTTTGAAGGGTATTCTTAATGTCAGTCTCTCATCTTTACTGCAGATGGATAGGCCAAGTGGAGACGCATAGGATGTTGGGTCCGCAGAGTCGAGTACAATTGATCGCCCAATTGGTAGGACTGATCGGAGATGGGTAGAGAGTCGTCTAGATTTATCTGAACCGAACAACCACCTATCTCGTCTCAAATGCCCCGATCGTGTTGATCTATATAGACTTTGATCTCCATCTCAATAGAATTATTGTCCTTCTTGACATACGTGGAGGCCTTCAATACTCCCCGTATCAATAAAAAAAAACAAATTAGTTATATGAGGACATATTGATAAAAATAAAAATAGTATAGAATATTTTAACTTTAAGGGGGGAAAAGCTAATATAAATAACTATCTAATTTTTATGAAGTTAAAATCATTTATAGATATTTATAAATTTGAAATATATTTAATAACATATATTTTTTTATAAAAAAATTATAGAATTAAAAAAAAATTATGGGTTATACCATGTACAACCCTAGAATTATTTTTTCTTCATCCAAAAATAGAAAAATATTTTTTTTCCTATGCAAACATTAGAAAATACTCTTTTAAAAAACATTTAATTTTTATATATGGCAATTACACAATGAAAATACAAATTGTCATACTATTATATAATATTATATGTGTGACAAGTCATCATACAGATGCATTAGAAGTATTAACTCTTCCTCATAAAAAATTAATTTAATTTTTTATATCAGATATTAAACTGATAAGAATAGATACTACAGTACTTGATCCTAGCTAAAAGAATGAGAAAGCTATATTTTTCAATGTCACTAATCCAAGGTATTTATAGAAGCTTCTCCGCTCATGGTGTTATCAATCCTAAGATGTGAGACTAAAAAGAACCATGGTAGTCCATATTTTTTTATATAAAAATAACCAAGAGAAAATTACTAATAAACCATGATGCATGAATACCTTAATGAGAAAATTTTCTAATAATACATAACAGCTGAGTCTCGAACTCTAAATCCCTGATTGATTAATAAGAAAAATTCCTAATAATACGCTGCAACTGAGTTTTGAACTCTAGATCCATGATTGATTAATAAGAAAATTTTTTAATAATACGCTACAACTAAGTCTCGAACTCTAGATCCTTGATTGAAATTACTAATAAATCTTGAAATTATTTTTAGTGTGAAAAGAAAAAAAAGGGCATTAACATAATTTACTTTTAAGTTTCACCAAATTAATTGAGAGTTGGTTAATAAAAAGTTCATATTTTTAATAAAATAGTAAGATAAAACATTGGAAAATAATTTCTAATTTTTTTAAGGTTGAATGCAAAATTTTATTCAAATTTAATTATTAGTTTTAAAAATTACTAAAGTTAACAATGAAAACGACACTTCACTCTCAATCTTTATTTTTCTATTTGTTCTTTTTGATTTGTTTGTCCTGATTATGAAATGCATCTTCATTCAAGCGACTGATAAAGTTAAATCTCTCACAATATTTTTGATCCTTTTTTCTTTTGTTTACACACTAAATTTGTCTAATATTACAAGTTTCCATGTAAATGAATCAAACCAATTCGTATTACTTACAAATAGTATGAAACCTTGGGGACAAAACTCAACATAAAGCTCGATAAGATATAATCATATAACCCTAATTTCTAGGGTTCATAGATCCACAGTAGTTATCCTTAAATTTAACTTTTCACAAGTACCAACAGTATCTAATTTATGCGTCATTGATTGCAAGTACATATATAATTCACACAAAAGTGGAAATCTTTCTCTTTCTCTTTCTCTATGCATCCACATTTAAAACCCACTCCTCTCACATCCACATTTAAAACCCTCTCCTCTTGCCCTAGTGTCTCTCATCCCCTAAGAGTTTGTGGAATTACATTTCTAAGTACCCTTTGTAGTATTGAAAACCTTCATTTTTTCATTTGTTTGTTAGGTCAAGAGCTCAGTTCACAACGACAATGCGATATGATTGTTGGTGACATTGAAAATCAATTGAGTTTGTCGATGAGTATATAGCAGGGAAAAAAAACATAATTAAGCTCATTATAAATCACTTCATATAGGGTTGAAGTTAACGAGAGGGCACAAAACAAAACGAACTTCAAAACTACAAGAGCTCATTTTTAAGCTTGTCAAAACCTTGCGATCTAGAGTGGGGATGAGGGTTAATATATCTGATTCGAATCGTTTCAAAACTTTGCACAATGGAAGATTTCGACGGCAAAACACAACATACACAATTGCTAACTCGAGTGATTTACTTGGTTCACCACCTCCTAAGGCGACTACGTCCAAGGCCAACTACCACAACTATTCTTCTCCTTCTCTGGTACCTTCCGAAGGCGGGCTATTCTTACAAACAATATAAGCAAATACAAGAGATAAAAGCAAATACAATGAAAGATTATTATTTTACATGAATCTTACCTTGGGTGATTTATTGTTGCTCAAAATTGTCTCTTGTTAGTCTGAAAATATAGCAGCATTTCGTACTCAAACCTCCAAGAACAAACTTGTACAATGTTTTTTTTTGCCTCCGGAAGGTATCCGAGAAGGAGAAAAATAGTGGTGGTAGTGATTCGGACTAGACCTTGAACGTAAACCTCCTGAGTTAATGATTGTGTGTGTTGTGTTTTGGTGTCGGAATCTTCCTCTATGCAAAGTTTTGAAACGATGCAAATCAAAGATATTCATCCCCCCTTTCCAGCTCACAAGGTCGACCTAACAAAGCTCTCGGTATGAAGTGAAAAATATTTTCAAAACTCTAGGGCACAAAAGTGAAATATTGTCAAAATTAAGAGAGCAAGACCAAATGGACTCCTACCCACTCATTCATTTAACCAAGAATCAATCATATAGCATCACCCACCATCCCATCTACCTCTTGAGGCCTAGAGGTGATCTTGAGGCTTAGTTTCTCCCTACACTCCATGAGATCGAGCAATGTGTAGCCCCACTCACAGCTTCCTTTTTGTTTGCTCTCCCCCAATGCCACCAAAACAAATTTAAGATCAAGAAAGCAATCCTTCTCTTCTCCTATTTATAAACTCACCACTTTACTTATCCTCCTCTTCTTCCAATCCTCTTCTACCTCACAATTCACTCACTCATCCTCCTCTTCCTCCTTAGCTTATGCGACATAATTCAGAGATACCGATCACCGGAAATGTCCTCGATGGCCCAATTCACCGCCCCGGAGCACGTTTGCTATGTGCATTGCAACTTTTGCAGCACTTTCCTTGCGGTATAATTAATATGTAAACATTTATATTACTCATACAAGAGAGGTCATATCTACAGATATATATATATATTTGACCATATAGTTTTGCTTGATTCTTTTCTAAAAGTTTTATATGATTTATATTGTTCTGGCTATCTAATTAACTAGAAATTTTGTGAGCTATATGTATATATATATAGCCTGTCACTGTGAGTAGCTATAGCTGCTTCAACAGCGTCCTACATAGAGCTTGTATATTTATTTGTTTCATTTGGTTTTCATAAAAAGATCTTAATTTTTCTGACATTTTTTTAGAAAAATGATATTCTGCTGGTGATCTGACATGAAGATCTATAGATGATCTGACATGAACAAATAATGTAATCTTTTCTTTCTTTCTTTCTTTCTTTCTTTCTTCTTTTAAGCTTTGAAGTAGATTTTGGCCCGTGAGATTAAATCTTTTTCCATTTCAATCCCTTGAAGATCTGTACTTCATTCGTATATATGTTTTGCATATTGTTTGAGAAATTAAGACCCATCAAATGTTGTGTGTGGAATCTAATTAAACCCTAAAAACTCAGCTACCTATATATATACTTAGAGATTCTTTGCTTGACCTAGAAAGAAGAGATCTTTCTTGGAACACACAAGACAAGGCCTTAAAAGGTCTTCCCTTAATCAGCAAATAATCTTTCTTCAAACAGCACAAGTTCTTTCAATTTCAACTTTCTTTCTTGACCTTTTTTTAATGTTTGATTGATATATAATTCTTTGCTAGCTAGAGCTGCTCGTTTGCAATAACAAGAAGCCAGAAGGGCACAGAAATTTAAGAAAAGAGGGCTGAACTGGTCAGAGCTAGCACTGACATTGATAGAATTAAAGCTGCAGTTTTTTTTTTTAGGGTTTCCTGTCTCATCCTTTGAGTTAGAGCCGAGTGTCCAAGGAATCATAAATGTTTGCATTTTTAGTCTTCACAGAGGCTAACGTTGGGCAAAAGAAACATTTCAATATGTAAAAAAAAGAAGAAAGACATAGACTGTCTTTTCATCTCTTCTCATATTAATTAGTGTTTGATCTTGATTTCTTCTCTCCATTTATTACCATCCATCTTCTCTTCTCTTCTCTTCTCCATAGTCTTGAACTTGAGAAGGAGATGGACAAAGAGGAAGTCCTCTTTCATTCTTCCACTCAACGTTAAAGGTTGTGATTCCCTAAATTTTTCCTTTAAGTTTTTTTCATAGCTATCTCTCTCTCAGATCTCTCTCATATATAGTTCATTGCTTCTTGGAATTCATTAAATTAAAGAAATACTAGTTTTCACATGTCTTTTATATATGCCCAAATTTGTATATGAAATTAAATATACAACAAGACTCTAACTAAGATGTGTTTATGTTTGTTATTCCTTTACTTTGTTCTAGTACTACTGTCTTAGATGGATTTATAGGGTTCCTATTGCTTGCTTAATTCAAGTGATGACTATAAGAACTAACTAACTATCAATAAATTCAGATGTTTAGTTAGTTTAATATATATATATTCCCATTTTTAAAATAAATGAATATTTTTCCAGGTTGCTGTGCCAAACAATTGGCTTGTTTTCAACATAATAACTGTGAAATGTGGCCATTGCTCAAATTTGCTTTCTGTGCATTTGGGATCGTCGTCGTCGCTCGAAACTCTACCTCTCCATGATTTCCAGGTTTAGTTTCATTTAACTTCATTCATTGTTTGTTATTGTGCATATAGTTAATTTAATTAGGGTTTTCCATTGCATACTCATTTGGTGGAGAGGAAATTGAAATGCAGGCCTACGATATCGGAGTTCATAGAAACTGGGTGGAGTGTGGGTCGTCATCGTCCAAGTGCAATTGGACTCCGACACATAACGATCAAGGACAGAGTAAACCTATTCGTCGTAAGATCACCATCATACCCATTTCGCCTTTTAGGGTTTTGCACATTCTCTTAATTGTAGAGAAGGTTAAAGTGCTATAGCAATCCAATTTCAAAGTTAATTATGAAAACATCAAAAGGATCATGATCTAGCTATTTATTAGTTGTCTTAACGACTTCAAGTTCTTAAACACAATTTGTTTACAATTATTTGTGACAAAATCTCTAATTTTGTTTTGTTAATCAGCTCCAGAAAAGAGACAACGAGTTCCTTCTGCTTATAATAGGTTTGTCAGGTAATTATATATTTGAGAAAATTAAATACAGATTTGTTTTACTTATCAAGAATCATTAGTAGTTATGATTGTTCTTTGATATTTATTTATTTATTTATTTCCTTTTCAGGGAAGAAATTCAAAGGATAAAGGCAAGCAACCCTAGTATTAGCCACAAGGAAGCATTCAGTTCAGCAGCAAAGAATGTAAGTGAATACGATAATTATAATTAATAAAACAATTATATAATAATAATATATAAGGAACCATATAATATGGTTTATTTTTATGAAAATAAAGTTTGACTAGCAACTACAGAATGGGACAAAGATAGAACATTTAATTCTTTAAAAAAAAAGAAGAAATTATCCTATTAAGTTTAAGTTAGTTCATGAACATCATGGAAGTCAAATTAATCAATAAATCATCATTAATTGGTAGCATATATTTTAATACACTTCACCATATTAAGGATGTGTGTTTGATCATATTGTTTAATTTATTAATTCATTACAATATTTCTTAATTACTACATTTTTTTTAAAATTAGGGTCCCCCAAAAGGACTTAAAATGAGATGGGAGAAGTCATTAGCCTTTTTATAACTTTTAATTTCTCCTTTTCGCATTTCTCCAAGTTAATGACAATATTAACACTCTCTCCTTCCCTATGGTTCCCTTTCGATATCTTGTGTTAGTAAACACATCCTATAAACATATGTATAATAACTAAATCTACAAATGAAAGAAAAAACTAATTATGATTAGCTAGAAGATTGTGTAAAGAGCCTATGAGTTCATCTTAAGAGCTAAAGAATGAACCCTCTACTATTCATTTTTGAGTTGATCCTTTTGAATAATAAAGATCCTATGAGTTCATCTTTCGGAACACAAGAATAAAACGATTCATTCTAATCCTCAAATAATGGTGATCTCACATTGAAAATGGTAATTGACTTGTTGTAAAGATAGTATATGAAGTAATTTTTTCAAGTCGATGACTACATATGAGAAAAGTTATATTGTAGTTGTATTTGAGAGTTTTAGCTAGGAATTATTTTTCTTACTTCATTCTTTTATTGGCTTGCAGTGGGCACACTTCCCTCGCCTTCATATTGGACTAAACCTCGACGAGAACAAGAAGATAGATATTGATAAGGAGAATAATAACTTTACGATGGGTTAAATCTTAAATAAATGAGATAATTAAATCTACATTATGGATTGAATCCATTCTATCTATACATTGATATGTGAAGCAAGTAGATTCATTATTGGACTTCATGACTTGGTTTTATTTGAAGTTTTAATGAGACTACTCATTTGTTTGTGTGCTTGCCATCTTCAAAGTTCTTACTAGCTAGTGTTGTTTGTAGCTCATGAATTGAGAGACTCCATGCACACTTTTCATATTTATGTGTTTTCAATCAATCACAAATTTACATTAATTAAGGGTTTAAATATTTCAAACAACTATTTATATAATATATAACAATTTTATAAATAGATATATTAAATATTGATCTAGCTCTATGTATGTTTATTTTTAAAGCAAGTATCACCTTCCATTTCTCTTTTATTAACAACCTTAATTAATATACACTTTGCTTGAGTAATTGGATTGATATTGTGTTATATTTTTCGTCGTTGGAGACTTTGAAAATTGTTTAACGATTTGAATAAAACTCTTAGATGGACTTAAACTTGTATAATTCTCAAATGTTAATGATTGTTAAGTTCATCTAGCTGTTAAATAGACCTAAAGTAATCAAATTAATTTCACAAATAAATAATTAATATATGTTTTGCGAGTCTTTAAAAGCCATCTAATAGTTTTGATTAAAACTTTAATTTACATAGAGTTAAATTGCTCCAAAACTCTAAGCAACAAGGTTTTTCGATGTAAGTTCTATCGGTTCTCATATCAATTATGTAATAATTATTATGATAATTTTAAAGTGATTTGAATTAAATTGAAGTTATTTTGGTAATTTTATTTAATTTTAATGAAATTAAGAAAGAGTTTGTTTATATTCAAATGTACTTAAAATTGTATAAATTTTAAAAACAAATAACAACCATATTTAAACTATGAAACCAAAGTTCAAAATTATTATTTGACTTAGGAGGATCTCAGGAGTGCATTGGTCCTACGTTAGATTAATTCTGATGTGGTTAAGGTTATCGGTGAGTTTTGATTAAAACTCACATTTTAAAATTTTAAGCATAATCAAAGTCAAGTGAGTCTCAAGATTGCATTGATATTGTTGTTGAGTAAATATAATATATCTAACTCCAACATTGAGCTTGTGTCAAATTTATTTAAAGTGGTATAAATTTAAAAAACTCGTAATAGTATGTGAAACTAAAGTTAGAGAGCCTGATGAGACACAAAAAGCTCATAAAAACGTATTGATTCTAATTTGAATGGATTCAAATGTAGCTAAGGTTGTCTATCCAAATTAAGACCATTTATTCTTGATACTCTTTTAATGTAATATGTCTAAGTCCTAGAAATGTTCATAACTCTTTTTTTTTTTTTTTTTTTTTTTTTTTTTTTTTTTAGATTTTCAACGTACTTGAGGCTTGGTGGGTCGAACAAGCGTCTCCATATGTATAATTTAATA
>JBAMIE010211282.1:0-10288 GCA_037177295.1 Kaempferia parviflora
TTTACACCTTCATGCAACCTCAATCTTCTCTTATCACTTTAAATCAACTAAGCATAAATCAAATCCAACAAGAACATGCACCCAAATCAGAGCTAGATATGCATATGCATTCTAATACAAAAATTTGAATTAAATGTCAACTTCAGATTATAATGGTAAACTCTATCCTTCACACCCACCACCCAAACGAATTAACCATGAATCAACACTTCAACCACTCACCTAGATTTGAAGTGTCCCTTTGTCATTTCACTGTCGAAGAAGATGACCAGAGAAGATGGTGATCGAAGCGAGGAGCAGCTTCGATTCAGCTACCAAAGAGTTACAGATCTCCAATCTCTTCACGAATTTCCCCAAATCCTCAACAACCCAAATACACATGCACTGCCATCCATCAAGAAATCAGGAACTGGTTAAAGAACCCACTGATCCCATCATCTAAACCCTAAATCACACATTAGCTTTGCAACCAGTAGTGATTGTGAAGAGAATACGACATCAAGAACGCATCCGATCGAAGGAGGCATCAAAATCCGCATGAGTCAGAAGTATGAAATCGATTGAATTACAGATCCCTCAACACGATGAATCCATTCGGTATAATAAAAGCTCCAAAACCTCGATTCAAGAACAAGGTTAGACTATACCTCAATGCCGGCGAAGCTTGAGATTGCCGCACGAACACAGCCCAAAACTCCAAGGCAAAGAAGATAAATCGCTTTCCCCCCGAGTCTCCTTCCTCTTTCTGGCGTCGACAACAGTAGGATCTCGGCGGCGTCGGAGCGATCGGGCGCGGGTGGCGACAGTGGAGTCGCGATCGGTCGAAAATGACGAAGAGAGGAAGAAACGGAGAAGAATCGGGAAAATACGGCGACTTTTAGATTATATATCTTAGGGCTTTTTGCAATTAAACCCTACATTATTACTTAATCAACTCCCACTTAAATGGGGTATCTAACTTGGGCTTTTTCGTACCCCACAAGACAACCCCTCCAAACATCTCATACGAGCTCCAAATAAATCCCAGAAAATTTCTAAAAATTCTAGAAAATTCTCTTATCGCAAATTCTCCAACAATAGTAATTATTTAATTATTATTTATTGCGATATCTTACATTAGTAGTGCAGGAAGAATAATAGAAAAAAAAACTTGAACGATAAAAATAATAAACAAGCAAGCATACCTTTTCTGATTTTATGACGAAAACATGAATCTGAAAAAAACAATTCTCAATTGGTGGTTTAACCAAAATTGGGCAAACCGCGCTTTGATACCAATTATAGGATAAAAAAAAACGATAGAGGTGGGGGTGAATATCGCAATGAAAAATTTTAGATTTAAAACTAATTTCGAGTACGTAGCATAAAATAAGAAAGGAGATAATAAAAAATAGCCACTGTTATTTTTACTTGCTTCGGAGTCTTGTAACGGTTCCTACTGCAAGACCCACGATTGTCGATCATTTACTTTGGGCAATCCATTATCAATTCGATCGATGACAAGTTAAGTACAGAAATTAAGTGCAGAGAAAATTAAACTAATTATACTGACGCCTTTGGAATAGTAGAGTCTCGTTTTAGGGTTGTCGGACTAGCGTCGCAGCGTCTTTGAGTTGGCTTTATAGTAGCGCAAAGCAGAAGCTTTGAAGTAGAAATAATGGAATTATTGTTCGAAGAAGATAGCCTTCGGCTGCTTAAAAGGGCGACTTCCAAGCCTTGGAGGGCGCCTCCATCACGATGCAGATCAATGCTGAATAAGTCTACTCTTATCTGTGTGAGGGCACCCTCAAGCCCTTGAGGCCGCCGTCCTGCCTGCGCCGAAGGCACCTTCGCCCACCGAAGGCGCCCTCACGCCTTTCTGCGCATGGGCTGGGTTGACGGCTCTCTCTTTTTCTTTTCATTTCTTTTCTTCCCAGCAAAATGCATTATTCCCAATATAATATGCAAAAGAAAATAAGAATAACAATCAGTGCTATCTTAGTCCTGACTTTTATGTTTCACTAGAAACACTAGGTCAGACCGACGCCTACTGTTACCTCTCCAGGGAACGCATCCTCACCTTCTCCACTAGGGAGAAATTACCTTTTGCCAACAGGCACCTCCGGTTGGACTTTTACTCGGCCTCCGAGGATCCGGAACTCGATGACGTCCGATCCTTGACTCGTCTCAACTCCTGTTCACTATCCTCACTCGGTAAAGACTTCTGCTCGATACCCCGGAACAAGACTTCGTGCTCAGCTTCATTCGTCAAGACTTTATTGCCCGATCCTCGACCAGGACTTCGTGCTCATTCCTACAGGTCAAGATTTCATGCCTAGATTATCTAAGACTTTCCTGTACACTCAGCAAACCACATTATTCCACTAAACAAGCTTAACTTTGAACCTTTTGCCATTATCAAAATAAGGTTCGATCTTGTTGCTTCTAGCACCAACAACTCCTTGGCTTGTGAGCATCAAAAGCTTGAGTGCCTGAGCACCCGAGCGCCTGGGAAATAAAAGTCTAAGGACCCCAAACCCGAACGCTTGACCCCCTGAGCATCCGAGTGGGATATGCACTCTAGTGCTTGATTATTGAGCTATTGAATGTCGAGCATCCCAAGTGGTTGAATGCCTGAGAGCCTGAGTGGTCGAGCACTGATTGCCCGAGCATCTTAAGTCCAAATGGGTTGTGATCTCTATATGAACCAGTTCGACATGGCAGTCACAATGGTGACAATTGTCGCTATTCTCCCCCAATTTTGAGAAGTACATTAGTCACCTATTTATTACTCTCTTTTCTATCTCTAAGACTTAACATAAGTACCGGAAGGATCTTGCCGAGGTATGCCTTAGCCCCCTTCTAACCTTCCTTTAGTGAGCGTATGACATTAACAATCCGAAGGTCATTCAAATCCTAGTGCGGTAGCCAACCAGATCACTCATTGTTTTGCAAGTGTCGCTAACAGGTCCAAGCTCTCCATCCATCATCAACTCATCTCAATCCCAATCCGATCAATCTTTAAAAATATCAAGACAATAACTGAATGTCTCGAGCCTTACATATCTAGAAATTAGAGGTGGACTAGGTTGATCCCTAATTGGTTGAGTCCGCCAAGGGCATTGTAGAAGAGGTCCAAGTTCATTTTGTAGGATCGGTGCTCATTGATAGAGGGGGGGGGGGGGGGAGTGAATATTGACCTTCTTTTCATGCTAAAATTGGTAGTTCATTCATCTTTCTATCATAGTTAGTATGAAGCTCCCATCCACTAGTGTCTCCTTTTTAGAATTTTTCAAAGGCTAAGAAAGTCATCCTACAGTTTGAGATACACGCTTAAATAATAATAAATTAAGTACAACTTGTAAAATGTAAACCAAACAAAAGATGACAGTCGATCCGGAAGTCCTGAGCGCATCGGACCCATCTTGAAGCTTCCCCTGTCACAGAGCTTCTTAGAGTAGTTTTCTGAGCGTAGTGGTAGAGTGGTAGAAGAATTGATTGTTATCTTGAACATAGAGCCTTCATCACTTCATATCTGGACAAGCCTCATCTCTATGCATATCATCTGGTTTATCCTTATCCTCATCAAAATCATAAAGATGAACTAGATCTTTTTCAATATCATTTTCCATATCAACATTTCTGATAACTCAGCAATCTGGAAAGAACCCAGTCAGTTTGCCTAACCGCTGGTTTGGTCTACTAAACCGATTTGGGTCTGGTTCGACTTGAGTCAAGTTTGGTTCACCCATTTATGTTTGTCTGCTCTCTATTTTGCTTCCAACTTCTGGTTTCTACAATACAACCATACAAAATACAAATAATCAACATATCCTATATTTGTAAGTTTACATGATCTACTTGACTTACCTTTTACTTGGAGGTCCCTTATCCAAGTCTACCTCCTAGGGGTCAATCCCTTAGGATCAAGTCGTACTCCTGTATGTCTACCTGACCTATTAGGCTTACCTTTTACTTTAAGGTCCCTCCTCCACGTCTACCACCTAACGGTCAATCCTTTAGGATTAAACAACACTCATGTAAGTCTACCAGACCTACTAGACATCATGCTTAGATTGTTAGTATTAGCGCTAGGAGCCAATAATGAGATGATTAGGCTTATTAGGTTAATTGATACAGATTGACTTATTGGATTAACCATATTAGATTAATGGTTAATCCAAATAATAAAATTCAACCTATTAAAGTTAATTAATGGAGATTAATGAGTTCATACAATGAACTATTGGGCTATTGGGTTGAGTCTAATTTGGATTAGACTCAAGTTAGGTCCATTGAATTAGACTCAAGCTAATTTCTTTGAGTTAGATTCAAAGATTTAAGAAGATATAATGATGATTAATTGGAAATTAATCATGCACTTAAGAGGGGAAGATAAAAAGCCAAAAACTCTTCATATTCATTGGATAAATATAAAATGTGGATTAGGCTTTTTAAAGTCGGTGACTTTTGGATTTTTCATCTTCTTCCCTTCTCTTCTTCTATGTTAGCCGAACCTTGCCTGTGGCTAGCACCACAACTTTGGTTATTCTCCAAATCCTTGTTCATTAGGATACCTTAGAGGGGTGAAGGGCATGCAACGAAGGTTGCTGTCGGGATTGCGAAGAGCACGCAACAAAGGTAACCTCATAATCTATTACATAGAATAAGAAAATGAGTTTATGGTATTCACATGGATCTTTGGAGGGATCTCAATTTTACGTTGCGTTATTATGCATTTTATGCGATTTTCGCAATATGATCCCTACATAGACTACATCCAAGACTTTACCACCTAAGGCTTACTCCTTAGAATCTCTACTACCTAACTTCACTCACTAAGACTTCCACCATCTATCTTCACTTCCTAGGACTTTTACCTCCTAGCTTCACTCACTAGGGCTTAATTTCAATCATTAGGACCTAGCTTCACTCACTATAATTTTAACCTTCTTGCTTCACTCACCAGAGCCTAACTTCACTCACTAGAACTTTCACCTCCTAGCTTCACTCACCAGGGCCTAACTTCACTTACTAGGACCTAACTTCACTCACTAAGACTTTTCCTTGCATAAGTTTTAGTTAGGACTTCCTCTACTACTCATCTAAGCTTAACTAGACTTCTCCTTAATAACATCTGGTCAACTTTGACTTGACTAGATTTCACTCACTTCCAAATATCAAGTTCTGTTTTGATAAATCCTTGGTCAAATTGACAAAACATAGATACATTGTCAAGCATCAAACCCGTAGAGGTTGATTGCACCAACACATTTTGTGTGAGCACGTTACCATATCGTCGTAGAAGATAATTGAATTGTCAAACACGAAGTGAGAGTGCTGCATTTAAAATAGAATCCATCGGGTAAGAATTATGTTGGTTTAAATCAAAGTTGATTTGGATTTGATTTGATTAAATTATATTCGAACCAAATATATGGATTGATTCGGTCGACTTAAAATGACTTAGGCTATTTTTTCAGGAAACTTTTTAACTAGTCTTTTCTCTCTATGTATGCAACAGCCACCACCATTCTTACCGCCTCACGACGCTAACTTATTCTCCTCTTTTCTCCCTTTTTTCATTCCTTCCTCTTTATTATTTTCTCTATTTTTCCCAAGTGAAGCCTCTGGTCTGTTCTTCTTTGATGACAACAACAACCTTGTTGGTTCTTTCTTCTTCAAGTCACTAAACTACATCCCTTCCCTCTCTAGCTCTCCTCTTATCAATAGTAGTTGTCCTAGTTGCTCTCTCCTCCTTCCTCTCAAATAGTAGTCGTTGTTGTTGTAGGACTATTGAGGATGAGAGAGAGGGGGTGAATCTCATCTCTAAAAAATTTTTATTTTCTTTTCCAAAACCTTTTAGAAAACATGAGTATACAGCAAAATAAAATAAAAAAATAAAGACAAAGAGAAACCCCTTTTTTACATGGTTTGGAGCCCAACCAACTCCTACTCCAAGAGCCACAATCCCTTGGACCATACCCATTGGGCAATTCACTAAAGATCTCCTCCGAAACTTCATAAAGAGAAATCGAATACAAATGAAGGACTGTGTAACAACCTTTATACCTCTCCTTTGATAAAATAAGTGCAATAATAAACTTTTACCAACACATTGGGATTTAAAAATCGAGCTTTCTTGTCGAAGTAGACTTTAGCATTAGAAGTAGCAAAACTTGCACGATTTGATGCAGCAGTAATGAATGGAACAATCAGTGGAATTATTTCAAACCGAGAAGTTATCTTCAAATTGGATCCCAAGGCTTTCTTTTACAGGATTCGTTCAATCAACGGATAAACCATTCTATTAACTGATCCTTTTTGTCAACTGATCAACCTATCCATCGATTGATCCCTGATCCTTTCTTGTTTTCTAAGATCCATTCCGTCCAATTCTGAAAATTAAGTTGTTCCATCAACGTATCCAAGTTATCTGTCAACTTGTCCCTGCTCCTTGTTTGTTGTGATCTGATTCATCTGATCCTGAAAATCACGTTGTTTCATAGATGAAACTAAGTTATCCATCGATTGAACCTCATTTTCCTTGTTTGCTCTAATTTGATCCATCGGCTGATCCCTCTTTTCTGTTGATAGAACAAACTCATGATCTGTGGACTAAACCTATTTTTTAGTCGACTGAACACTTATAAAATAGAGTTAGAGCATTTTATCCTACAAAACAAGATTAGAATAGATATATGCATGATAAAGATAGTTAGCACTTTCTTGATCTCAACTTAGAAACCTCTATTGGTTTTTCAGTAGGATCAGTGCTTATGGTTTGTCCCTACCAGGACACAACCTCACTACACTCCCTCCAAGAGCTTACTTTAACTCACCAACAAAACATCTTGTCCTCCAAACCTTAGACCTGTTTGGACTTTCTCTGCTCAGGGTCTGATTGCCTGATCTATTTAGACTTTTCCTACAATATTAAATTAAAACAATAGCAAGAATAATAATGTAAAATAGTATTTGTAAAACTATACTTAGATTTACCAAAATTTACTGGTCCGGTCGACTACACACGGTCAACCAAAAATCTTTTGGTCAAACTTGCTTGGAGTTCACTCCTCTAAGAATTTTCACTACCTAGGGTTACCTCCACCTAGGGTTTTCTATTATCAAGCTTCACTCATGAGGGCTTTTCACTGTCTGGCTTCACTCACCAAGATGTATAAAGAACAAGAAGCATTCGTAGTAATTGGAAAGGTAGAATTCCACCTACTCAGCGCTACCACCTCAGGAAGTAAGTCGAATCAGAAAATACAAAGCTGCAAAGGAACTTTGGGAGAAGTTCCTTGAGCTACACGAAAGAACAATGAAAGCCAAACTGGTACGAAAAGACCTTCTTCGGAACAAACTTGCCAAACTCCCAACTACACGTAGGTGAGACGATCGCAAACTTGCAAGCAAAGCTGAAGGAGTTAATGACCGAGCTAACAAATCTCAGAGACAAGGTAATGAACTAGAATCAATCAGGTATGTGCTCAACACATTTTCAAGAAATCTGGTATGATCAGCCCTAGTAGATACGTACTACATCTCTAGGGACCTAGAGGTAAGTTCCCTTGAAGAATTATTTTCAACTTTCAAGATTCATGAAACTAGATGTGCAGAGCCAAAAAGAACTATAGCATAGCATTCAAAGCTATAAAAAAGGATGAATCCGAGTCTGACTCCTCAGTCGACGAATCAGAAGCAGCTATAATGGTAAAAATTTTAAATAAATGTTTTAAATCTAATAAATTTTTTAAGTCGTAGGGAAGAAAGAAAAGAAGAAAAGTCAAGTGCTACAACTGTCATGAGGAAGGGCATATCAAAGACGACCATCATTAACTCAAGAAAAGTAAGGACAAAGGAAAAATACCCATCAAAACACAACATAAGAACCTGAAGGCGACTTATGACGAATCTAGCTTTGAATCAGAAATCAAAGCCCACGCCAGACTTGTACTGATGGCAAGTCACCAAGAGGACTCAGAGATGAGCATCGACTTTGGGGGAGAGTCATCCGGAGAGAGTATCGACGAAGGGAGAGCTTCATCAGAAAAAAGCTACGATGGAAGGGGAGATCTAGCACAAAAGGTAAGTCAGCTATGTGCCTTTACTCCCGATCAATATTTCGATTTTATTAAAATGCTTTCTAAAGAATTATCTAAACTAAAAAAAGAAAATTTAGAAATAAAAAAGTGTTAGCTAAATCTTGCTTGTTAACTGATTTTGATAAATTGAAATTAGAAAATGAAAATCTAAAAGAAAAGGTTAATCAATTAGAAATTTTGAAAAGATCAAATGCATGTACATATAGGAATTTAAATTGACATTTTCGATATCATAAAGGATAAATTAGGATAATTTCAGAAAAATATGTTCCCAAAAAATTTTTGGTTAACCCTGTAGATAGGTACCTTTATTGGGTTCAAAAATTATTATTGGCATAATTTTTTGTTAATATGTGTTAACTGAAATGTTTTTATTGTCATTTCTTTCAAATTTAATTTTGTAAACATTCTCTTACTACTCTATTTTTCTGTGATAAATAAAAAAAAAATTGTCTTTCAATAGAAATTTTTTAAAATTTTTCTGACGATTACATTATTTTTTAAGAATTTTCAAATAAAAATTCTAATCTTAAATTTAAAAATTCCTTGAATTCTCTTTTTAAAAATATTAATTTTTTATTGTTCCAATACTTATTTTACACATATAGAAAAATTAGAAATATTTTAGAAAATCAAATTCTAATTTTTAAAAATTCTTTTAAAAAATGTCAATTTTACATTTAAAAAAAATAAAATTTCTTCAGTATTTCTGTTAAATTTATTTTATATGTCTCAGAAAATGTAAAATTTCACTTAAAGAAAAATTTTCATAATTTTTCAACTAAAAATAAATTTTTTATGATTTTTTCACTAAAATGGTAATTTTTAATATTAAAATAGTTAGAAATTGAAATTTTAAAAAATTAAAATTTTTATTCTTGGAATTATCTATTTCAACACTTAGAAATTTTTCTTATATTTTTTTAGGTCTCAAAAAATATTTTTTAAGTATAGACTAATTGTCTAGAATTTTATTTTAAACCCAAGTTTTTATATGAACAAAGGGGGAGAATTGTTAAGTCTAGGAGATGGTATAAAATTTTCATGTTTTTCCCTTAACTGTAACTTAATTGTTTAATTTTTTATTTTTGTTTTTCCTAACTTAATTAAGGTTGCTCACATCAAAAAGGAAAGATTGTTGGTCCTCAGGTTAGTTTTGATGTGACCAACCAAGTTAGGTTAGGTCCTATTTTTTTCTAATTTTGTGTCTAAGTGTGCAGGAGCTTAGGAACACAAGAAGTCGACCGAAAGATGCAGCAGACGAGAAGAATGGTGCGAGAGACAGCCGACGGTCAAGGTGCATTCGAGGAACGCGGAGCTCCGGAAGAGTATATCAACGGACGAGAAGGACGTGCACAACTTTCCGAGGGACGAGAAGCCAGGAGGAAGTTCGCTCGAGGAAGAATGGAAGTTAGGTTCGGGTGAGCCCTATTCCAGATGTCCAAAATCACCCAAATGGCTAAAAACGACCGCGGGAACAATCGTTGGCCAAACTTGTCAATAAATAGGCTGAGTTGTCAGTAAATAGGAATTAAACTTAGAAAACTATCAATCGCGGCAAATTCCAACAAAAACATAGGCTGAGTGCTCAAATATGCAGAGACAAAAATCAAGCTCAATCAATGATGTACATACTCAAACAAACCTAATGGATCATACATGTTCTTTGAATAAGATTATGTAATCAGAATTAAACCCATCACCTTTGAGCAGAGACAGACCACAAAGCTGGTGAAGGACAATCCCGTGCGTGCGTGCCCTGTTGACCACCTCAGGGTCGGCTCAAGTGCTCGTCTCACCGATGGAGAGCACCTCATCGTCGTAGAGAGGGAGGGAAGGGAGGCTGAGAGGACTTTGGACCTTCGGGGAGGAGGACTTCGCCGATCGCGAGGGCGAGGAGAACTTCGCCGATCGTTAGGGCGAGGTTTCGGCGAGGGAAAAAAAATATAATAAGTTTAAGGGTTTAAAAATATATATATAAAGAAAATTTTAATAAATTTATACCATGGTAAAATTTATAGTGGAAATAAAATTTAATATATATAACAAATTAAGATTTAATATATATATATATATATATATATGCATATTAAAGTTTTCTATTAATTGTTGGATGCAATCTTGTTTTGATGTGTGTGTCAAATGTTTAAGTTAGGTTTCATATTTGATTAATATGGTTGCTTGAGGTGTGCAGGGATATT
>JBAMIE010211299.1:0-10287 GCA_037177295.1 Kaempferia parviflora
TTCGGAGTCGGTATAAATTTCATTTCTATTTTGCAATTATCTTATTCTGCTTATATCATTGTAATTGCAAAACTACTCTGTAATTATTTAAACGGATTGATAGTGGATTGCCCAAAGTAAACGGTCAACCGTAGGCCTTGCAGTAGGAGCCGTTACAAGACTCCGAAGCAAGTAAAAACAACTTGTGTTATTTTCTTTATTTCCTGTTGCGTTATTCGTTTAATTGTTTATTTCCGCTGCGTACTCATAATTCTTTTTAAATCCAAAATTTTTCTATCGCGATATTCACCCCCCCTCTATCGCTCGAACTCGATCCTACAGGATGAATCTCTGGAGATGCCTTTTTGGTAGATATTGGGTTCTCCCAAGGGAGAAAACCCTCCTCCAAGCCTAGGGGTGGAGCCCCAAGCCTAAGATACCCAAAAGATCCAAAGATGGGAGAAAATGGGGGAAAGCCCGCTTTTATAGGCGCTGTCCTATTTTGGGCGGACTGTCACACGGCTGTGCGGCCTCACATAGCTATGTGGGGGTAGTTTCAGCTGAATAAAAGTTATAGATATTGAAGTCCTCTGAATTCTCCAATTTGAATCACTTCAAAACTCCAACCGAACACAAAGTTATGACCGATTTACTAACGGTCCGCACTGTAGTTCAGATTTCACACGGCCGTGCGTAAAACGCACGACCTCTCAGGGTTCGGATCTAGAAATGCTATAAAACCTGCACTAATGTGTAGGGCTTGAAGTTATCTTTATTTTGTGTAGTCATAGATCTAAAATCTCCAACCGAGCAAGAAGTTATGCTCGTTTTAGTTTTGATCCGCAAGCTGGAGAGATTTGGATATGTTTCAAATTCTTCATCACAAGGCGTGCATGACGGCTACACGGCCATCTAGATTCACACGACCCAAAATATTGAAATTCTCACTTTTTGCTCCATTGCACTCCAAAACATGTCCTATAATGAAAACCAAGCAAAGAGTAGATCTCCGCACAAAATATATGGAAGTATGTCATTATGATAAGATAATATGTAATAAACGAAGATTATATGCAATGAAATATAAGTAGATGTGCGTCAAATAGTACATAAAAATATACATAATCTACGCTCATCACGTATGATGCATTTAATCTATGCTCCAACACTAAGAAGGACAAGTTAGATAGATATATATTCTATCCAATAAATAATAAAGAGGGCACCTACTCATTATAGACCTTCAAGAACGTCAATACTTGCATTATAACTCCCTTGGAGTTTCAGATCTATACATTGCTAAGTTTAATAATAAGTAAGTACTTCCCATGGTGCGGAATTATATACATATGACCTTGAAGTTTGTATAGCTTACCAACTTCATTAACATGCACCTTAGGCGAAGGTGTTTAGGAAGATAAAACCAGCTTTATACGAAATATGGTGTCCAAGGCTACAATCGTTAATGTCAATAGACTTTAACGTAGCTAAAATCCCGGGTCCAACTCAAGTAAAATCGTAAGTAAATGTTTATCCATTTAATTGTGATACATCTTCATATTTGTATTTTTAATTATACTATTTTCAATTGAAACAAAATAACATCTTTCATGTTAGATTGTGTATTTTTTATTATATGGTACGCGGAGAGCTTAATGTACTGAAGACCAACAAATATTAGACAAGAAGAGATGAGAGAATGGAGATTTCATGTTGGTCATAAAATTTTCACTAACAAACACTAGAATAATTAAAAGATGGTGTAAATATATTGGAAAACTATATTGTATAATGTTTTACTAACATACTGTGCATTCAATATGGTGGAAATAGTTCTATAAAACTGATGAACATACTGATGTAAATCGAGTTGTTAAATATAAATTGTTTAGTTGTTGTAAATGTATTGTCCTAGTAGCTGCAATATGTTATGTCAGCTACGTATCTAAGTAGCTGCAACAAGTTGTGTCAACTAAGTTTCCAAGTCGCTGCAAGACGTTATTGAAGTTAATTAGTAAAGGTATTTTGCTCGCCACACATACTTGTCATATTTTATACTTTATTGTTGAAATGCCACCAACGTTTCATTTCCTTTTAATGTCTCACCGTTGTGATTTTGAAAAATAAAAAATTTTGCTTATTGATGCAATTTCGCTCCTTTTAATGTTTCGGCGTAGCTACATATCATATGAGCTGGCACATCATTGTGGCAGCTAGCTTTCAAAGTAGCTGCCACAACGAGATTGTAGCTTTTAAGACCAGTAGCTACCGCAATATGTTGCAACTACTTGGACAATGCTAGCCAACATAACGTTGTGGCAGCTACTTGCCTAGAAAAGTGGTACACCGTTGTGGAAAATAATGTATCAAGTAGCCGCAACACGTTGTGGTATCTAAGTGTCCAAGTAGCTGCAACAACATGTTGTAGTTACTTGGATACTTAGCTACCACAATGTATTGCAGCTACTTGTCTTGAAGACTTAGCTGCCATAACGTTGTTACAGCAACTTCGACAGCTAACTATCACACCATTGTGGCAGCTTATATGATAGGATGCTACCACAACTTTGTGGAATCTACTTGGAAGGCTAGCTACCACACCATTGTTGCAGCTAATTCGACAAATAACTGCCACAACGGTGTGGCAGTAACTTAGAAGGCTAGCTTCGATAGCGTTGTGGCAGCTAAGTCTCCAAGTAGCTGCCACACTATTGTCGCAGCTAGCTATACAAGGTGGTATTACTATTCAAGCAAGGAATAAGTGTATCACCATTTACGACTCCATTGTGTAGATGTTGTGCTTATTTTCCATGGATATTAATTGCTCGTCTTTTCGTAATCAACCTTTGCCTCTGTATATAATAAAATAGATGGCTTCAAACTGAGTATTAAAATCCTAGAGAGTTTTCTTGTTAGTTCCTCCAATGACATCTAAAAAAGGATTATCTGCTCCTATCGACACAACAAGATCTGTGAAGGCGAAAAAGGCCCTACGGTTGTCTACTCAACTTCGGCGAAGATCGATGCGGCTTCAATTAAAAGCCAGTTCTGCTTCTTTACCTTCTCATTCATCACCTATTCAAATATCTAAAGATGGGTCTGATGATAGAACCTCCGTCTCCCCCTTGTCGGTGGACATTATGTTGGATCAAAAAGAAATTTAGATATCTCCACAATAATATGATATTGTCCACATTGGACCTAAGCCCACATGACTTTTCTCTTGCACTCTACCCAAAAGGCCTCATACCAATGGAGATATCTTTCTCATATAAACCCATGATCTTTCCCATATATTTTCAATATGCGACAATGTTTGTAACCTTACAACCCCATTAATCCCCCTCAAACAAAGGACTACAGGCCCCCCTCAAATGGAAAGTCTATCCATTTGACGTCTGATTCTTGACCCACCAGGACTTCCTGCCCCTCGGTCCAACCGACCTACTAGGACTTCCATGCCTAGTCGCAATTAGGACTTCTTGCCTAGTGTCTGGTTCTCTTGATTCAGACATAGGAGCTCCTACTTCTTTTGTTTGAGGTCAATATTATACTCACATGGTTCTATTGGATCATGACTCTTATGCACAGTCGGTGGTTAGTCCTTCTAGCAGTCCAGGCTCTAATACTAATTGTTGGATCCAAAAGAGTTTAGATATCTCTACAATGATATAATATTATCCACTTTAGACCTAAGCCCTCATGACTTTACTCTTGGGCTCTACCTAAAGGTCTCATACCAATGGTGATATCTTTCTCATATAAACTCATGATCTTTCCCATGTGTTTTTCAATGTGGAACTATGTTTACAACCTTGCAACCCCAACACTTTATTCGTATAGTGAGCAAATCACATTTTTTTTATTTCTTAAAATACTAATATTTATTTGCTGTATATCTTATTTCTCGGTCATACAAAAAAGTACTAGCTATTTTCCTGGGACAACTATACTTGTTGGTCCCTCAGGTCTATTAGCTTCATCAACCAAAATTACCAATCGTGAAACTCAACTCGGCGTGATGACTGGTCAGGCGTAAGCCCTAGAAAAGTTGTGATTTATGGCTCATGCCTCCCTAGAGGAAGCACTTCAAAGGGAGAAAATGTTGTTGGGTGAAGTGGAGCGGTTTCATGAGTTCATAAGAGCAAACATAGGAGAAAAGTAGATTTTTCTTATATATGAAGTACATCGGAATGGTTTTGGGATGTTTTTTACCTTTATGTTTTTTTTTTCTATTTTTACCTTGATGAAGACATTAAATATTCATAAACTGTTCAACTATCCTTTATACTTTACTCATGGTAATCCTTGTCTTCAGTCTTTGACATTAAATGTTCTTAAACATTATATAAGGAAAATAAAAGTAAAATCTATCATAAACTATAATTTTTCATTAGGAGTTATGCTAAAAATATAGTTTGAGCTAATTGTTGCTCCAAAGTCTCTCAGAAAAAAACATTATATAAGCAAAATAAAATTTTAATGTATAACAAATAAATAATTTTTTGAAATGACATGTCATAATATTTTATACTTTATTATTGAAATTCCACTTATGTTTCGTTTCCTTTTAATGTCTCACCGTGGCGAATTGAAAAATAAAAAATTTGGCTTATTGACAGAATTTTGCTCCTTTTAATGTATCATCGCAGGCTTGCAACTATCTGTCATATAAGCTGCCACAATGATGTTGCTGCAACTTATAAGACCTGTAGCTTCCACAACGTGTTGCAACTACTTGGAGAATGCTAGCTAGCACAATGTTGTGGCAGTTACTTGTCTAGCAAGGTGCCACACCATTGTGTCAAATAATGCTTCAAGTAGCCACAACACATTGTGGCAGCTAAGTGTCCAAGTAGCTGCAACAACATGTGGTAATTACTTCGATACTTAGTTGCCACAACTGTGTCGTAGCTACTTGTGTAGACTTAATTGTGACAATTTGGGCGGGCAATATTTTTGTTAAATTACCCTGTTGCCCTTATATTTCCTGCCTAAGTTAAAATCCATACATGGTGTGGGTCACATCAAAAATTCTCAGTGCAAGTAGACAGCGACTTTGTCCATCAACCTCTCAATGTGACAACTGGTTTTCTCATCTTAACCTCCTCCATTGTAAGTATTTCTTTCGGTTTGGTTTAGTGTTTTTATTTTACTCGTCTAGTATAGGGATTGAAACTTTTAGGGTATTGATTCTTCTGCTTGCTGCTATAATAGTGTCGATTGATTATAGGTTTTCCATGTGAAGATATACGTTCAAGAATTAGGTGTATAAGGTTAAGATTTTAACTTTATAGCAGCTAGTTGACACTAGATGATAAATCATATAAAAAAAACCTAATGACTACTACAACGAGGTTAAACCCTAGTTGTTGTCTCGGTGTAGCAGCTACTTGAGTAAACCTGATATCCCGTGATTTGTAGGCATGTTGTGTTAGTTACAATTGATGGTGTAGTTAACATGGCAATGTATTAAATTATGGTTGAAAACTAACATTGTAATGTAGCATATTACGACTGGAAAATCACATTGTAATCAACCCAAATGATTATTACTAAAAAATTATGTATTTGTTGGACAAAATTAAATGGTGAGCAAAAGATTTGCTGCTTCCCATGCATATCGTAAGTTGATAAATTGGAAAAGTAATTACCCTCAGTTTAAGGAGTTTATCTCATCAGTAGAACTCAATGACCAACGATTGAGGTTGATTAATTGAAGTCCATTTGCTTGGGAATTTGCAATGCCTCCAATAACAAGTCTCTGAAGTCTTGTACAAAATATGTTTGACAGTTGGGACATGACAGCCAAATCTTTTATAATAAGCATATTAGCTTCATAAGGTAAGATGTTGCACTAATTCTGGGACTCCCAGACCAAGGTGTCGAAGTTAATTTTAGCAGATGGAAGTCGATAGCTCACTCTTTCTTCAACACTTCAGGATTATGGAGTGTTCAAAGTCGAAATTCGAGAAAAAGATGACCAGCCTCAACAAACAACCTTCATCTAATGAAAATGATATTCTTGTTTGCCAACTTTTAATATTGTATTTCTTTGTTTGTGTATTATTTACTACTATTAGCAGTATATCTAGATTACCAGTATAATCACTAATTGATTGTGCAGATAATTTGAGAATTTAGGTAGGTATAATTGGTATAAGGTTGTATATGACTATATGAGCCCACAGCTAGAGGCCATTGGTGGGATACTTTCCTTGAGGCCAAAGCCAGAAGGATTTGAGAAATCAAACTCCCATGATCAAAGAGTTTAATTTGCACATCTCTTAGCTGTAAGGTCTTACATTTTAGACTATAAATTAATAACTAATGATATGCATTATATTTAGAAATGTAACTATTTGTATTGTATGACAGGTGTAGATGTGTGAATATATCAGAATAGAATAATGGATCCTTACATACCCTATGCCCTTCCAAGAATATGCAGATGGAAGTGGGCATCCTCCCGTGTGGAGACAATAAAGGCTAGGATTGCAGAACTATCTACATGTCATATAAGTATTGATTTAACTCTATCCGATATAGAGACAAAGTTGCTGCCAGATGAGTCCTTAGCACTTGTTGAACAACATTTAAATCAACAAATTATTGAGATGTATATAGAACAAGTAGTTGAGGAAAGACCTGGACAAATTCCTGAGCAGTTTCCTGAATACCAAGCGGAAGGTCAATTAGTTGTATAGAATGCCAAGCTAGGGAGTCTGAAATAAATTATTTGCAGTTTGTGGTTAATGAAAAGCTCTAGGTCATTGCTAGGTTGGAGCACTTAATGAATGAGATGAAAAAAGAGCCATTGAGTCAGAAGTTTTAAATGTTGCCAAAGATAAAAAAAATTAAGGAAAATGAATGGATTATATATGAAAATAACACAATAATAGGAGAAAAAGAGGCAAAAATAAAAAATCTTAAGTGTTAGGTCCTTGCCTCTTTTAAAATAATTGAAGAAAAGGACAACGTGGGTAGTATCAAAGAAAAACTGATAGCAAACCAAGAGAGAAAAAAAAAGATGTTCAAATTCAGTTGCTTGGCAAGGACAAAACAATTGATGAAAAGGAAAAAGCTTATATGTCAAAGACAAAATTATAGAAGCATAAGAGATAAAAATAAGAAATCTTGAAAGTCAGTTGCTTGACATGAACAAAACAATCAAAGAAAAAGACAATATTGTATCTTTAAAAGATAAAATGATAGCAAAATAAGAGATGAAAAATATAGATATTCAAAATCAGATGCTTGTCAACGAAATAGAACCATTGTCTGCTAATCGACCAAGAACAAAGTCAAGGAGAACTGGTACAAAGAGAATCACACCCCCACCTGTAGAAAAAGAAATTGAGGGGAGTGACTATAGCCAAGAGAATAAGGAAAGTAAGTTTCTAAGATTAGCATGTGATGGATATGGTCAAGGGGAAATGAGAGGAAAAAATTGACTATCCTGTTAGAGTTCAAGAAGACCATGTCTCATGTGTGAAAGTTGCTGACACATCTTCATCATCTATCCTCTTGCAATCACTTGTCAAAAACAAGCAAAATCATAAAGGTATGTATTAGGGAGGAATCAAACCAATTTGTCTATTATTCCAACATGATATTTAATTACTTACAGAGACCATTATTGTCTATGTATTTTTTCAGCAAGCGAAGTCATATTTTAAGAAAAATAAAAATGATGTGGTGGCAGAGACATTATTGAAACTGAGTCATCTAAAGTGAGTAAAGTTGTCCTTGAGTTATACACTTAATGTAATACAAAATTACGACGAATATTTTAAATACTTGTGACTTGAAGAATAGGAATCCAAAATATATTGGAATATCTTCTTTTTTGTATTTGCATACATACATTTCAAAATATTGAATAAATTAGCCATGCATAATTATAAGGTTAATTAACACACATAATTTCGCTAGCCGCTACAATTATAGCAGATTTAGCCATATGTGCCAGTTTGACAATTCATTTTTTTAGGGCTACAACAAAGAAAATATGGGAAAATGAAACTCTTGCTCTTAATATGGATTCTATGATGTCTCTTTTGGATTGGAATGTCCTCACACATGGGGATTGCATAAATATGTATTTTACAATAATTACAGAGGAAGGTAAATCATCTGGAGCACCATATTAGCCATCTATATTTTGTGTTACTGGTTTTGTTGTAAGTTTAACACAAACTCCCAATACTGATTTTTTTCTCCCCTATATTTCTCTTACAATATTTTCCTCTCTACACAGGATATGTTTCATTCTATGTTGTATGAGTCATTTAGTCTCTGCTATAGCACTGACAATAACAAGCCAGTTAGATATATATTCTATCCATTAAATAATGAAGAAGATCACTGACACCTTTTGATTATAGACCTGGAAGAAGGTCAATATTTACATTATAACTACCTTGGAGCCTCATAACTGTACACTTCAACGTTTAATAAGTCTGTAAGTACCTCCCATAGAGCATAATTATATACGTATCGGCTTGTAGTTGGTATTGCTTAGAAACATCATTAATATGTAGGTGGCATTTTTTTAAGAAAATGGACCCATGTTACCACGATATATAGTATCCAGGGCTACAATCGTTAATGTCAAGAGAGTCTAATGCATCTATAATCCCGAGTCTGACTCAAATAAAATCATAAGTATTTAGTTATCCATTTATTTGTTATACATCTCCATATTTGCGTCTACAATTAGATAATTTACAATTGAAACCAAATAACATATTTTATGTTAAATTGTGTACTTTTTGTAATGCGGTATGACAAGAGTTTAATGTACTGAAGACTAACAAATTTTAGACAAGAAGGGATCAGAGAATATATTTTTCATGTTGGTCATAAAATTTTTACTAGCAAACACTAGAAGCTTTAGAAAGATGATGTAAAAATATTGAAAAATTGCATTGTATCAAAAATTTTCCACATACTGTGCATTTAATGTGGTGGAAATATTTCAATAAATCTAAGGTATATGTTGTGTACAAATCCCACGGGTAAATCCATTGTATAGTTGATATAAATGTATTGTATATACTTAAGTCTTGACAGTAAAAGTAATGTATACTGTAAATCTTGGATACCATAAATCTTGATTCACATGTAGTCAAACTGGTAGTGTAAATCCATTGTATAGTCAACTCTAGAAAGTTAGATGCCACAACATATTGCAGCTTTCGTTCCCTCTACATCTACATGTCGTGGGAGCTAATTGTCCAACTAGCTTCACCACTGTGTTGTAGCAAAGTTTCCAAGTAGCTACGACATGTTGCTCTGGCACTTAGCTGTCTCCACGTAGCTGATACTGAGATGAATTGCGACGCTTGAAATTTTCTCGAAGCTGATACTGAGATCAATAATTAAGTAATATATAAAAGCCTTCTAATTTATATATAACAGCTATATGATGTCTAAAAGGCTATAATGTGTTGCAGCTAAGTGTCCAAATAGCTGCAACAACGTTGTGGCAGCTAAGTCTCATCGTAGATGCCACATGTTCTGATAGTTATATTTCAAATTAACTGCAACAACTGTGTTGCAGCTACTTGAATACGTAACTGCCACAATGTTGATTCCTTGACATGTACCAGCCATAAAGTTGTGGCAGATGCATGGAGACAACCAATATGCCACAACATTGTTGTAGCTTCTTAGACAGCTAGCTAGCACAACCTTGTAGCAGATATGAGGAGACACCTAATTACCACATTGTTGTTGCAACTACGAATGTGGGAGTATAATGCCGCTTTTTCCGTATAAAATGAAGGGAACCACTTGTCATGGACAACTACCTACTCCGGTCTATTGTTCTGTCACTTCGATAGAAGGACCACTCATACTCCTTACCATGGCCCATGAACAAATGCAAAATCTGACTTTGTCAAAAGGGGGATTATGGACACATGGTACTCCTTCTATTCCCGACATTTATACAGATAGTGTGTGATAAGGTTGAAAGTAAATTAAAATATTGGTTATACCAGAATTTGACCACTTTGCACTTACCAATTAGCTGTAACACGTTGTCACAAGTATATTTTTCAGTGTAGCTGCAACACCTTTTCGTGTGCCCCGTGATACAACTATGGATATGCCCATCTTGAGTAGTATAGCGTGTCTGCTTGCTTATAAAATAGAGGGAGGCTCTGTTCATACCATCAACAGGTAAACGAGTAGCATAACTATGCATTGCCGCTATCTTCCCTCTACAACCATCTTCATTCCTTTCATTCCATCCATCCTCACTCTTTGTCCGAATTCAGGTTGTGTTTCTCCCTCCCATTG
>JBAMIE010211317.1:0-10286 GCA_037177295.1 Kaempferia parviflora
CATCATATAACCTTAATTATCAACCGCACATTGGAGCTACTCACAACGAGCCGTATGTGAGACATATTTGAGCAGATGACGTTGCCGAAATATATATATACTTTTTATATAACTCCAGTGGTTCCTCAAGTCAATTTCCATCCATTCACTCAAGATTCAACAACTGGCCTTTCGTGCAGAATTGAAAATGTTTGGTGCGTGTTTACGTCCTTTATAGATTCTATTTATTCATGAATGAACGATGAAACTTCACCAAGATTGAATTTAATTTTCACCTAAACAGATGGTGAGTGAGTGAATGATTGGGAAACTCCTCAGCTATATATATATAAGCCATGGAACTCTCTTGATCTCGTGCATCAGACTCGATTGCTTGGAGCTCGCTCGCTCGATCGGCATGGCTTCTGTGGCGGTCCGTGTCTTGTCTCTCTTCCTCCTCTCCGCCGCCGCAGTCGCGACGCTGTCCGGAGTAGCCAGAAATCCAGCATGTGAGTCGCCGGCGATCGGGTCCCCGGTGTTCCCCCTGGACAGGGACCTGCTGCAGTTCGCGCTGAACCTGGAGCACACGGAGTGTGACTTCTTCCTGTTCGGCGCCCTCGGCCGCGGGCTTGACTCCGTCGCGCCGGAGCTGGCCATGGGCGGGCCGCCGCCGATCGGCGCGAGGAAGGCCAACCTCGACGAGACCACAAGGCTCGTCATCGAGGAGTTTGGCTACCAAGAAGTTGGCCATTTGAGGTATATATATTCGTTAAATTACGCCCTGATTCATTACTCTGAACTAGCTGATCGATCGCGTATAAATCGTAACTGATATACGAAGGGCGATCAAGAGCACCGTCGGAGGGTTCCCGAGGCCTCAGCTCGATTTGAGCGCTCACAATTTCGCCAACATAATGGACAATGCTTTGGGATGCCATCTGAATCCTCCATTTGATCCCTACGTCGACACTCTCAATTACCTCCTCGCCTCCTACGTGATCCCCTACATGGGTCTGGTCGCCTACGTTGGCGCTAACCCCAACACCAACGGCTTCGTCGCCAAGAGGGTATAGTCCTACACATCAAATCCTCTGTCCCATATCTCGAAGATGCTCTACATATCTGTCCGTCTGATCGACAATGGAACACGGGAAAGAGGAAATCTGAAACAGAAATTTGATTTGATAATCCTAGAGTTCGATCGATCGTCGAACGCGTGGCTTAATTATATTATAGCTTAACTGTCTGTAACTGCAAATTTGCGCAGCTTTTGGCGGGATTGTTGGCCGTGGAAGCTGGGCAAGATGCGATCATAAGGGCGATTCTGTATCAGCGCAAGCACGAGCTGGTGGCGCCGTACAATATCACAGTGGCGGAGTTCACGGATCGGATATCGGAGCTGAGGAACCGGCTGGCAATGTGCGGCATCAGGGACGAAGGGCTGCTGGTGCCACAGGAGCTGGGAGCCGAGGCAAGGCTGTCCACCAACATACTGTCGGCCAACAGGGATTCCCTTGGCTACCAGCGAACTCCGGCGGAGGTGCTCCGGGTGGTGTATGGGACTGGGAGCGAGCATGTGCCAGGAGGGTTCCTCCCCAACGGCGGGGATGGGAAAATCGCAAGGGAATTCTTGGCATTTCCTTGAGAAGAGAGAGCTAGCTCCAATATTATAAATGTATAGCTGCTAAATGTTTGATTGCCGTGAACAGAACTCTGTAAGGGTTGAATAATGCTGGCGTCTGAGTTGTTTGTGTACTCTGTTGTAATCTTCAATTGCAGTAAAAATAATGTTGGTTACCTTCCGTCTGTTTTCAGATTATATAAAGGAAGGTAAATCATCAGATTTGTACAGCGCACAAGATCGTGCAGCTGTTGAAGAATCACAGGTTGGCATTCAAAGTTAATCATCAAAATCTCTTGCCAGTGGCCAACCCAAAGTTTTCCAAAGAGCAGACAAATCCTCGCTTGGCACAATTCAAGCCGTATCGAACATGAATGATATATTGGTTTTGGCAGAACATGTTCATGGAAAAGCCATCTGAAGCAAATGTGCATTTAGAAACAACAGCAATTCATCAGCTAAGATAGTAGCTCGAAATTGTTAAAGCAGAATACAAGAATTTAGTGCAATACTATGGAGGTGGATGATGGCTGGGTTTCTCTAGTGTCATGCAGCATCGGCGTTGTGCCAGCCTTTAGCGCAAGGAGGTATGCTGAGGAACTCATCGAACTCTTTCACATGGACGTCGCAACATTTCCACTGCATGATGGAGAAGACGTCAGGAAGATTTCTATATGATGATTTGAACATCCAGTTTTATGCTTCAGCAACTATAGAAGGAAACGAACAAGCATACCCCTCTCAGACGGTCATGGAAAACCGCTGGACCTGGATGATATTCGCATGCTGTTTCATGGTTCTCCTTCTCCTTGAAGGTTTTGCCACATCCCTTGTTTCTGCAAGTCTGGGGTTCATTGATGCCGATCTTTTTCTTAACCGGAGCAGGGCTGTTTTCCACAGGGTTGTCGGTGCCACCAGGCACAACAGTTGGCTTTGAAGGCTTCCCTTGTGAACCTAAAGTAAAAGATTATGAACTATCAAGCTAATTAAAAAGAATTATGAAGACAAATCTGTGTGTCGAATTCGCAGAAACTAGTAAGAGCACCATCCAGCTAATTCAAAAGAAATTGATTACCATGAGGATTTCCACCAAGTGCTTCAAAAAAAGGTAATACAAGGAGAGGAGCATCTAGTATCAGAGGCAACATACCGTGATCAGAGCAGAAGAAACCTTGACGGCACCTCGAACAAGATTCATCACTTTTCTTTTGTGTGGAAGATTGAACCGGGGCAGGTTTTCGAGTGTTTGTAGAGACAACCTTGCTAACTGGTTTCTCAGTTGTATGTTTACCTGTCTTACAGCTTTAGAAAGGGACACAGTTACGGCAGCAGGAAAAGACAGACCCAATATTTACTCAGAATGCCCATAAATCAAAAACCAGCATACAAACAAACATATCAACTTCAAATATGATATTCAAACTTCAAAACAAACATATATAAGTTTGTCTAAATACGACGAACAATAAAGTACATAATCCAAAAAATGGGAAACAGGATATATGAAAAATGGGAAACATAATATAGGGACTATCTACCAAAATTGACACGTATTCATGCGTTGCACTACTCCGTGCTATACATTTATCTATATCAACAATAAGTTCAAGGAACAGCCTACCCTGGAATCGCCAAAAATAAGCTAAAATCATGACTTTTTTGCTTGCAGCAACTCCATTCTTTCATTCCATCGTGGAATACTGGCTGGAAAGTTTGTAGAACACTTCTTTAACAGGCATGGCGGTTGAACTCTCAAAAAAAAAAAAACATACAGACGGTAAAGTTGACTTACCCCCTGTTAAGAAAAAACAAAACAGAAATTTAAATAGATAGAATTATTACTAAGGAAGAGAAAAAGGAAGCAAAAATCCTTGCAAAATATAAGAACGGGAATGCACAATACAAAAATTAGACAGGATAATTTTCAGGTTTGGGACAGATACAACTCAACAATTGCAATACTGGTTGGAATAAAATGACCAAAAAACCAAAAATTTGAGATAAATAGCATATTAGTATCATTGTACGAGCACTGGAGCAGTGGAGGGTGCAAACGGCCTAATAGACAACAGTTAAATCAAATCACCAGTTAGATTTGGAATGACTTCTGCGGATTGGTAAAACCATTTTAAAGCTAGAAACCAAAAGAATAGCCTGTTCAGTTTAGTGCAACTTTTTGAGAAAAACACAAGTAAACAAAAACGAACCAGAGAGAAAACACAATCCACTAGCATTTTATGGTTTTCAATGTCGTGTAGCCCCAAAACTGAATAATGGATACTGAATCAACTTTCTTTTATCTGCTCATTTAGTTTGCTTTAGCAAATTAGGCAGACTGAATAATTTGATAACTAAGGTTCATGGAGCCTAAATTATGCTAGAATGATTTCCTATAAAAAAGAAAATAAATAAATAAAACAGATGTAGAATTGTTTATATCCTGGAGAACATAAATAAAATGTAATCCTGATGTGGATGAAATCACCCACTAATCATAGATCTCCTAGATGTGTCACATACTTTGAGATAGTCCACCGTAGAAACAAGTGTTCATTTGCATGTGTTGAGCTTCAGTCAATGAGGCTATCATATGTATGGTATTAAGACAACAATTGAAACTGTTACAATTCACAACGACAACTGGATCTACCAGGAAGATTCTAACACACACCAACTCATTGAATGAACACTTTCTCTGAAATCATAAAAAGAGGGTCCAGGGCACAAGAATAGATATCAACTCTTTGGGAGCATCAGTGGATAAATTTCAAGGCGATAAATTTCTACATTGAACGCCCAGATCCCCTTTAGATTCAACCCGCCAAAAACTCTCCACCTCAACCCATTCAGCCCCAACTCAACAGCCGAACATCATCCAAAACACGAATAGTTTAGGTGAATCAATCTCATTTCCATACACCTTGAGCAAGTTGTTCATCTTCCAATTTATCTCAACCTACCTCGAAAGATCTCAGGTAGTTTGGCTAAACTCAATCAGACTCTCCACCAATCTCCACTGAATTCCGAGCAATTCGGCTGCATTTCTCTGATCTTAACCCCCTCTAGCTAATTTCCTCAATTTAGGTCCAAGCAACTTTGAGTAACTAGCAGACTTCCATATGTTGTAGTTTCAACCACAACAAATTAGCATCATCCATGGGAAGGTGCTAGGCATGGAAATGAGAGGACAATAAGAACAGAGATCAATCCACGATTCACTTGCTTCACCAATTAATAAGATATTCAACATTTCAACTAAGAAAATTGAGACTAGACTTTCTCCAATACCCATGAGATAACTGTTTAAATCTAGTGCCATAAATTAGGATGTTCCTTCAGATTCAATCATGCTTGAAAGAGAAATTTGGGAAACCTAGAGCTCATAGTTGAAATTTATAGCAAGAATTCTAAGGAATATGTATGTTTTCTAAGTTGACGAAGGAAAAGAAAGTAGTGCCCAAAAAGGATGTTGGGTAATGAAAGAGTTGAGGTGAGACTGATGTAGAGAATGTAGAATTTAAACACCGCCAAAGGAAGGGTTGTTCTGTGCCAAGGAACCAAATGGACTGAAGAAGAACAAATGTGAATAAGGGACAATGAGGCTGTTGGAAGCAAACTGCTGAGAGGATAGATACACTCTTTATATTGGAAATATCCGAGGAAGTATGGAAAAAATTGCAAAGAGCTTCAAACTATTTGAACACGGACACTTCTAAAAGGAGCACAGACCCCTCAGCATATGTTAATGCCTATAACTCCTAATTGTCTCTCTATGGCATTATTCCCAAGCTTTAGCAATCAAACTGTGTGAGGTAGTGCATCGTAAGTTTGCCAAGTTGACATTAGAAGAAATTGCAAGTTCAGGGAGCTTATTTGATGTTTTAAACTCAAATTGCCTAAAGTGTAGATAGCCTGATGACACTGCTATACACTCTCAAATTTTTTGAAGAGATTTGTTAAGGTCGCTATAAAATGGACAATTTCAATGCAATTGTTCTAATGACTACCTTCAAGTTCACCTTGAAACTTGCAGATTTTCCAATCTTTGTACAAAAATTACCTAAGAAACTATGCAGAAATGTTGAAAAGAGGAAGTACGTGTGACACTTCAGATGATGTGATGCAAGCTAAAGTTGCCAAGTTGAAGCCTCAAATGGCTGAGGAGCCTTGGAGGTTCTGATAAGAAGAGAAGTGTCCAAAAGGGTTCGATAGATGCCCACTTGTAATGAGAGACCCAAAGGGATACCGTTGAATGTCCTACAATTAGAAGTAATTATGAAAATAAATGATAATAATTTAACATTGGCGCCCCACAACCAATTCAATATATGTTCATAAGAAAGATAAGATATACAGAACTGATAGATCTGATGAAGTAATTTGACAAACACAAATATGGGTGCCATATGTAGATAGGTCGGCTTTAAGGAATACAGGAGTAACAGGATTGGTGGTGATCAGCCTAGGGCTATTCTGTGGGGAAAACCATTACAATTTCAATTTTTAGTGACTAGAAATGAAGCAAAATATGAGATTTTGATAATCGAAAGTACTGATTTTGCAAACACCTCCAAGCATCATAATTGACCATGATAGTTTTGACCATAGGAACATTGAAAAAGGCCAACTATTATAAAAAAAAATGTACAAAAATTAATGTCCAAGTGACGAAAACAAAAGCTCTAACTTACAAAAGGTCTCAACAACAAACAAATTAAGATAGAAGATTAAAAGGACCACGATCTCGAGAAAAACGCACTCATCCTGAACGATTCTGCGTCACCAAAAACAAACAAGAAAGAACTTTGGGAAAAGAGGTTTCTTACAGAATCATGGTATCGGCAGGATCCATCGACGTTGTCTTGCTCGGTGAACATGGTATCACACCCGATCCTTTGGCATCGAACGGGGACGCCGTCGGTCGACGCCGCCATTGCCGAAGCGAGCCGCTCCGATTTCTCCAGAAAAATGATTTAGTTGTCGGAAGAAGAGTTCGATAGTTTTATCGGGGATATTATTATCGGGCTCGGATTCGTTAGCCCGCTTTAGTAATTTCAGTTATATATTTACTCTAACCAAACAAAAAAAAATCATTTTAGATCATTATTTTTTTTTAAATATATAAATATATATATTTAATAAATAAAACAACAAACTCTAAATTAACATATACCAAACACAACTTGCTCCGGGGCTCCGTCTCGTAGAAAAAAATTAGTCTCACTTTATATATTTTTTTAATATACATCAATTTATTTAATTACCTTAGTATAAAAAATTAAAATGAAAAATAATTTTTTTTCTAAATTTAACATAATTTAACTAAAATATAGTATATTATCTATTAATTAAGCAGCTCCGATCGATAGAGAATAAAAATCCTCATTATTTTTTATAGGTAAAAAAAAAAGTCTATAATCAAATATAATCCATTCTAAATTTAACATCATTTAATTAGAATCGAATATTTTTTCTATTAAATTGGGCATTGAACATTGACTTTTTTTCTGCCTAATCAACCAATCAATTGGATTAGGCCGAATCGAATCGATTGAGATTAAGATGAGATACTAATTGATTGGTCAGGTGGAAATATACCTCATTTTAGATTTTTTTTTATTTTAAAAAATAAAAATAATTAAGTGTGTATTAAGTAGCTGAAGCAAACAAAAATTTTCAGAAAGTTGACTTTACTATTATGAAGTTTTGTGCAATTTGGCCATAAAAAGTTTTGAAAAAAAAATTATAGTTAAGTTTTATACAATTTAATAAAAAAACAATAATATTTAAATTTCATTTATTTAATATAATCCTTGTCAAACGTTTTTCCTGGTATCGTAGTTCATGGAAAGAAGATGAGCATAGAGCAGATGATTCCACGTGTCCGGAACTCCCGGCAGGCACCAGTGGCTGCAGTCCTCCGGAGAGTTCGCCGGCGTCCCCGGTTCCCGGTGCTTCGACGGGTGACCGTCCCTTCTGAGCTCCGTGAGGTGCGTAATGTTCAGAACCCGAGCCTTCTTCCCGCCACTCTTCATCCCCTCCACCGCCTCGCCGATGATCCAGTTGTTCCATGGCTCCGGCCCGGGCGCAGAGGGACTCCTTTCCGGCTCCGTGTAGGCCGAGCATGTCCCTCCCTCATCCCACGTCCCGTTGCTGCATATTCTTTAATGTTATTGAATCATCATCTTCCCGATCGCTTTTATGCGTGGACGAATTTGGAAGAAGGATGACTCGCCTGAAATGAATCGGAGAGTGGCTCCTGAAGAAAACAGAGCCCTTTTGCAGTTTGTTTAGAGTCCATAGCTTCAGAGTATCGATCGTCCGGCGAAATGCTTCCTGGGCATCCATCGTCATGTTTATGCCTCCGCCGACCTGAAAATACATTCCCCTGAAGCATATCGATTAGTCATGAACTTGTATTTTCAGATGCCAGAGCAATTTGTGCAGGTGCACGTACGATCCGGTGGTCTTCTTTTGGTTCCACCAATGGCCGGCGTTGAGGACCAACACGTCGGCGTCCACCCAGCGCTTGGACTGCCAGTTGAGCGCGTCGAGGTGGATGGCGCTCCGGACCTGGCTCGGGGCAGCCGGAGGCGGCCGGCCGACGGCGGCGAGGAACGGGGCGCGGTAGTACTCCACCGTGAGGTTGTGGTCGCGGAAGACGATGGAGAGGAAGCCCTTGTGCTTCGTTATGGGGCTGCCGTACTTCTCGTAGATGCTCGACTGATTGGCCGCCGCTTTGGCCAGCAGGCACACGAGCGACTCCCATTGGTTTCGCCCGATCGAATCGCCGACGAAGATTATCTTCCCGTTCCTGCTCCTCTCCAGTAACTCCGACGCGTTAAATCTACACACACAAGGAATATAATCAAAATTCAATCTTTTCGGTTCCGATCGATCAAGCGGCGAATATCTAATCAATTGCAGGGGTAAAAATTAGAACTTGGGGAGATCACAGCCATGGGGCTGCCACCGCCAGTAAAGATAGCCGGAATCGGGGCGGCCATTATGCCGGCACCGGAAGCCGGGGTCGAGGAAGGGACAGTCCTCGGAATAGGAATCGGACCGCAGGGTCCCGTCCCAGACCCACCGGCCGGAGCTGTAGTCGCAGGCTGCGCCGGAGGGCGGTCGTTCGCCATAAGCACTCCCGCCGGCGACGCGGAGGAAAAAAAGAGGCTGGAAGGGAGTGAGCCAGTGGAGGAGGAGGAGGAAGGAGGAGAAGAGAAGGAGTAGAAAGAAGGTTAAGATGCAGGGAGAAGTTTCCGATCTCTTGAAGAAGAAGAAGAGTGACGGAGGCGGCTTCTCCATCAAAAGTGGAAGGCGGGACGACGATGGTGGAGATGTTGATGAATCTGGTCCAAGAAATTAATTCTGGCACAATTTCTGAGGAGCGATCCGATCCGATCCGATCTTTCGTTGCCATCGATGTCCCAATTCTCGCCGAGACTCAGTCGTTTGCATGGATACGATCGACGAGTAGTTTGACTCGGTGATAGTCTTTCTTTCTTCCTATTAATTAATTAATTAATTTAATGGATAAAACTATGAGGCAATTAATTATTATTATATTTACCTTAATTAGCAGAATTATAATATCTTCTCGTGACATTCCTTATCTACTCCTGATTCAATTATATATAAATAAAATACAGGTGAATATAGAAGGGCAAAAATTAAAATGATATCACAGATTTTATAAATACTTAAAAACACCTTTTTTATTTTTAAAATATTTTTTGATTATAATATTGTTGTAACAATTATTCGGTAGCTGCGCCTATTGCTACACTATTTACTGAGTAATTGTTGTAATATAAAAACTTGATTATTTTTATTTTAATCATTATAAATTTTAAACACTATTAAATAAATGTTCTTTACTAAGTTAGTTAAAATTATTTAAACTTAATTACAATCATTTTAAACTCATCAATATTATTTTAAAGTTATTTTAAAAACTAACTGCATTATAGAAGATATTAAATAGTTATTACATAATTACAGGTAAATATTAAATTCTAAATCATAAATTTTATAATTTTAAATCCTAAATATTATTATATTAAACCCCTCTTTATCAACTTGGTAAAAATATTTAAATGGTATCAAAATCATTTTAAATTAGTAATAATCATTTTAAAATAGTTATGGAATTTACTAAATAGCTGCTATTTAGTTGTAGAAACTACTAAGTATATAGCTACAATACTATAATAGTATTTATGTTATATATATTAACTAGGTTGGGTAACGCCGAACCTTAGGTGATCGGTCAAGTCCGTATTTATGTTATTGTAGTTAGTTTGTTACAATAATATTAAAAATAAGGATATTCTTGAAAAGTATGACACCCTTTAATTTTGGACCATATGAAAAATTCAATGAATTAAAAATACGTAACAAAAGTAGCAGTAGAAATTACAACAATTAAGTAAACTGTTCTCAGCAGCATTCAGTTACATTACATGGCATCGCAACGATAAGATTAACACAAACTCAAAAATAAAATGAACAGCAAAGCCTAGTAGCTACTAAAGAATGAATGTGCAAGTGCATACGTGGCTTTAGCGAAGAAGCCTCCGAAGAAGTAACAGAATCACCAGGGGTGAATTTAGAATTTTAAATTTGAAGGGGCCAAAAACTAACAAAAATAATTATTAAATATATTATCTAATAATTGTTGGTC
>JBAMIE010211327.1:0-10285 GCA_037177295.1 Kaempferia parviflora
AGATCGTGTTTTTGCTCCCGATATTTTTCAATTAGCTGTCTAAGAAGATGTATAGCTTCTATTGTCGACCTTCCAGGTATGAACCCAAATTGATTTTCATAAAATGTCTTGATAATATGCTTAAATATCATAAAGGAATATATTTTTTGCAAAAGACAAGTCTTGATGTGCTTTTCAAACTTTTTAGCTAAAAGTTACAATTTGATTGTATGCCCTGACTTAAAATTTATTCTTGGATCCTAGGATGCTTATCACACATACCTACATTAGTTAAATCATTTTCAAGTAATAATTACATTTAGAATAGATAGTTTAGTGATTAAACATTTAATATGGGAAAATATGCAAATGTTTCATATGTGGAGAATATAAATGAATTTATGATATGCTTGAGTGCTTAATGCTTCCATGTTTGAACATCAGGTAGCTCCTATATTATGGTGGTTATTCTTTCATTTATTTATCACATGTTTAGAAAAAAATAATGTTGTCACCATAAAGGTAGTCGATTTGAATGCGTGGGATTTCACGGATGCCTAGGTTGAGGAGGAACTAAGATTGAGACAAGGCTTGAGTTTCCTATTGTCCTTGTACATTTCTTGTATTATTATTGTCCTTAACTTCAATTGATTACCAATCATTAAAAAGGAAGAAAAATATTGTGACAATGATACCTTACTTGTAGCTAGGCTCTTAGTTGTGGTGTTTAAATAGTTCGGCAATACGACTTAAGTTATGTGTGTGTGTGTGAGAATTATGGAGTCAGCTGAAGCTAAGAACTCTAAGATGGACATCAAGCTTGAATAAGGAGCTAAAAACATATGACTTCTTGTACTCTTTGTGATGCTTACTCTTGAATTTATGTTTGAGTCTAGATTGCATCGATATTGTTGTTGTCATATGACTTGGTGATCAGAGGTTCGAGTCGCGAAAATAATTTCTTGCAATCCAAAGTAAGATTGTATACAATAGAGTCAATGTGGTTCGATCCTTCCCGAATTGGCAAGAACTTCATGCACCAAGCTGCCTTTTTTTTTATTGCATGAATGTTGTGATGGCCTAAATAGAGGTTAGACAACTAAAGTTTGATTTTGGTTGAAGCATTACGGCTTTGGTTTGTTACTAAGTCATGCTTGTCAACGACTAAAGTCCGACTAATAACCATGATTTACCCAGCACCAACACCATGGAAAGGACCTCCACAGGTCATGGCGGGAGCGCGTGCACCGCGACCTCCACATGTCGCATCTCCACGGGGACACGGAGGTTGTCACGACCTCCGCAAGTCGTGGCGGGGATGCAAAGGTTGTCGCAACCTCCAGAGGTAGCAATAGGGATGAAGAGGCTATCTTAACCTATGTGGGTTGCAACGTCGTGGCGAGGCTGCCGCGACATCTTCGGGTAGCGCAAGGTGCATGCAGAAAACTTAGCAAAATTAGATTAATAATAAAACTTATGTTAATAATTTCAATCAACTTCTAACTATAAATAGATAATCTAAACTATCACATTAACTTTATATATATATAATTTATTTAATTCTAAAACTATATAATGAAATTTTTTTATTTATTTATCATATGGGATGTTAATATATTTTATATTTAAAAAATACTGAAACCATATCAGCATATCACAATACGGTACTGAAATTGTACTGTTCTGATCATAAACCGAAACTCCAATATGGATCGAGATTTTAAATCATGTGTATTCTAGATAAGGGGACTATCTGAGACAGTGTCAATTACTAGAAATATGTGAAGGTGTGGCATACAAGGGGTGACGCAACGAATGCATCTCAATTGGGTGACCCCGGGAAGTACTCGTGTTGCACCTATTTAAAAAAATGAATGTGTCTCTGGCTGTGTAGTAGAAATATGTCTTCAAACCATGTTATTTCTTATTAGCATTGTGTTTCATTTCTTTTATTATTCAATTAATAGAAATTTGTGAAGGTGTGGCATACAAGGATGACGATGCGTCTTAGGCTGTGTAGTAGAAATAGGTCTTCAAACAATGTTATTTCTTATTAGCATTGTGTTTCATTTCTTTTATTATTCAATTGCATACAAACACTTTAATTGATTACTTGATCCTACATCAGGACCTAATAATAGGATGAACGATAGCTAATTTGATAATGTAGGAGTTACTAATGCAATTGGAAACGGTCAATAGGGGAGGTTATTCATTAGCTCTTATAAATACTGTCTGGTTTCAAGTCAAAGAATATAGACTCTCTATTGCTTAACCAAAAATGACAAGCATAGCAGCAATCCATCTATCCTACATGGTATCAATTGAATAAATTAAATAATAAAAGATGCTAGACAAACATGTATGTGGATTTATAGTGTCCACAATCTTAACCAGTGATACTATTTAAGACTTTGTGAAAAGATTCTCTTTTGAAAAAAATAAATGTTTTGAAAAATTAAATTATACAAGTCAATTTTTTGTTTGATTTTATGGTTGTCCCTATTAGGCAAATTTGAACGATCAAAATTTTCTTAGATGGCAAAGTAACAGAGTTAAACCCTAAATTTCAAGGACTGTACAATTGACCATGTTAAGAAGTTAATTTAAGAGGTTAGAAAAAAAGTAATACATGCAGTAGAATAAATACGAAGGAAAATAAGGTAAAAAGTGAGATGCGTAAACATACAAGAGTTATCCCACGATATATAGATCCATGATGTAAGAAAGACCAAGCTCCTTGTCCAGTATAGATTTCATATATGCACAGTGGTTGCCCTGTCCTCTCCAATTCCCCTTCATCACGTTCATAAGCATCAGCTTTCTGCTTTTCTGATTTTCTTGCATTGCGGTAAACATCTTCCCATGATCCTGAAGTTTTCTCCATTCTTTCATCAAGCTAAAAAAATAAAAGAGAACATTTAGAAGCTCACTTCAAGTTGATCTTCTCATTCTCAGTCTTATGAAATTTTCAGAATGATATATACCTCTTGAATTTCTAAATTTTCCAAGTCTTCAATAGCTTCCATTTCATAAACATCAATCCAATCTGATTGATTAGGCAAGTCTTCTGTGTAAGTCTTGTTCTCAAGCTGAGAGCCTTTATCCACTAACCGCATTAAAAAATCTTCCTCTAACACATATACAATGCTTGATATTTGTCTGGAATGTTCATATCTTAAAGAACTGTTATTTACCATAGTATTATTTTGTTTAGTTTCTCTCTCAATGTCCCACCACCAAGTCTTTTGCTGAATATGAGAGGTGGAATATGGAAGAACTGTATCCGAAGGAAAGTGAAGAACGCTTTCAAGAAGCTCAGCATAACCAGCAATGCATTCTGAAGCAAGCATGTCCATGGAGAGTGCCCTCCCATGTGAAGCAACAGAATGAGCTATATTTGACAGCGTATTATCTGTTAAAAGAAGAGAGAATGCTCTCTCCAATGTATCTAGTCTGCTGGGGTGAAAAAGAAAACCATGGACACTATCAACGACCTGAAATTTTATTTAAAAAAAAAACTTTAACAAGATTATGAAAACAAATCTATTGAACAGATCTAAAATTTCATGATTGTGCTCACATATTTCTCTATTGCAGTAAAATTAGGAGCAACAATGGGAATTTCAAATGACATGGCTAGCAATAACAGTGGAGGAAAACTTTGTTCCCTGTTAAATGGCCAATATAGGACAGTATCAGCCATCAACAGAAAACTCTTCACATCCTGATCCATCCTGTATTGTCTCACAGAACCATCTGGAAAACCCAAGCGGGAAGCAATTTCCTGTTCAGAGTAAGTGAATCAATTTCACATAACCTCAGAACAAATATTAGTAACGGTATTGAAGAGATAACTATATTATAGCACAGTAAAAATTTATCCAAAAATAAAAGAATTAATAGATTATGGACTAAAATGGACAAGCGAAAAAAATTAAATAAATAAAAGCTCGGAAAATTTTAAACAGGTGTTGAAGAATATTAAAGAAGAAACAAATCAGCATTGAGTTACAATAAATCGTGAATGATCTTTTATAGTTTTTTCCATAAAACTTAAAGAGAACATCTAGAAGATGATTCCAGGCAAATAAAAATGGTATGCAACCATCAGTAAAAGACAGATTCTTCCTTTGGCCTCAACATCAAGAGAATTAAATGCAAGGTGTCAAAATCAAATGACTGAATACTATTATTCAGGCTTCATCCTCAGCTCTCACAGTGAAAATCAACCAACGATACCTCACCTCTCAACACCCAATTCTCACCAATGACTTGACTCTCCTTGACATGCTAGATCATTCTCTACCAACAAGCAGCTATCAAGATGGCTTTCCTCCAAGATGTAATTTCATGACATGTTTTATGAAAATCAATATATTTATAAACGTTACAGCCCATGTCTGTCAATTTCTTGCATGCACAAGCACATTCTTTCAAATTATGCAAGTCAAATGGGTGTTGCAATGCAAAATTGCATTCAAGTAAAATTCAAGCAGATAAAGGATGGACATTGAAGAGTGATAATCATGTATCTTCTGTGTCAATTTAGACTAAATTCTGAAATTTTTCCATCACAATATAGTAGCTAAGCTGACATGCATAATTATGCACACAGAAAAAAAGATGACTGGTGCCAAGACATTAAATACGGATAAATTCACCAAAAAATAATAAATCAATGCTGTTGGAATGATAAAGTCTTGAAAGCATGAGAAAGATTTGATGTAATAGTCTATCTTAGATTGATATTTCAAACTAAGTCAAAAGTCAAAAGTCAAAAGTCAAATGAGGAAGATAGCTATCCATATTTCCGGTCAGTTCATTCATATTTCAAATAATCATCCACATTGAAGGAAGATTATTTGAAGTCCAGTAGAGCCAGTATAATGGATTTTCCACTGAAATATCCTTAGGAAACAACCAAATTGCTGCATGGTTATTTAAGCAGTCAATCAATGAGCTCCCAATCATATTGAGTAAGCAGTATAAATAGCAACAACCAGTCCTACAATTGACAAGCATTTACTTGAAACTAATTTGTAGTAGCAGATAGCTAATTGTTGCCCTAGTTTTGACTAATTTCTAATTTGTTTCATATAAAAAAAAATAAAGACAATCAAGACAATGGTTTGTTCGAATAGTATCCTCTCATAGCATTCTGCAGAAAAATCCAAGTGCAAAAGAAGCATTAGAATGAAAGGAAATAAATATCCTCTAAATAGAGTTTCAAGTAAAACCTTAGTTCTCAGAGGACTAAACCATGATATTTCTTTTGGAGATTATTATCTTGTTGCAACACATTGGCATTTAGTACATTAGGATGAACACTTTCAATAAGTTCCATCATTATCTAATTTATGATGTTTATTATGGGCATTGCCTTTGCAGCAACACATTAAGAAACAGAATGAATGGTGCAAACTTCAAATATACTTATTAGTGCACAATCATATATATAGAATTGTGTTATTTACAATGTTTGTTATGGACATTTCTACATATATGTGTGCATGTGTATATCAATAGCATACACTGATTGCTCAAACATGGCATACTATCAACCTATGAATTTAGCCAATACCTGAAAAGTGGAGATAGGGGCATTTGTTGAATTACTGCACAAAAGGACAAGTTTTATTATTCCACTCAAATCTCTAACTTTTTTGACCTGAGATAACGCATGCACCACAGTGTAATCCCATGATAGATCATCATAGACAAAGTAGTCACTAATAATTAGAATCAACAGGTCACTCTCAGAAAATTCAAAATCTTTGCGCAGTTGTTTTCTTGAGTGACTTGCAATATAGTTCTCAGTCTCCTGAACATCCACTGGATACCCAGGAATTACGTAGAAGTTGCCATTATCCAGCAAGCTGTACAGAATCTGACAAAGATTTAATTAGTTGTCAAATAAAATGTTGATAAATCCTAAAGAAGTTAATGATTCTCACTAAGTGAAAGAATGATAGGGAGGTTCATTACTGGGAAGGAGAAATCAGGAAAAACAACAACATCAGCCCTAGCAAAAGCACTTCTCCATTCACCAATAAGACCTTCCCAGCCAAACTGAACATAAAGTGGGAGACGCTCCCCAAGGATGTCTTCATGAATAAGCCATATGAGTGGAACAGAAGCAAAAGGCTCTTGCATAAGCCTGCAGATGTAGAACAGATAGGTAAGTTTTTTAAGTAGAAAATAGCAAGCAGTTATGCAAATAAGAATTCTATATGCTGATAAACGAAGTCCTTTGTACCAGCATTTTTCTTTTGCCTGTACAGAGCCCAGCCCCACAAGAGAAACAGTATAAATTACAATTATATAAACCAAAGTTCAACATCTCAAGTCGTGTTGGAGTTTCAGTCATTGACTATTTTGGTATCGCACTAATGTTTCAATATATAGTATTGTTGGTGAATTGGAGATGAAAGAAGGAAGGAAATAACAAAAATAACAAAAAATAATAAGACAACTATGTTGGTGCAATCGACCTCTAGGGTTTTGATGTTTGTTTAACAATATGTTCAATGGAGTCTAGTGAGGTGAAGGTTGACTCGATAACTAGCAAGGGTGAGAAGTTTGGGAGGAGTAAACTCCAAGCAAAGAAAACCCTAGGAGAGTGAACCTAGGTAGTGCGAAGTCTTGAAGGAGTGAACTCTAAGCAAGTGTGACCGAAAAATTTCTGGTCGACTGCTAGACCAGCAAATCTTGAATGCTTCTAACACTCTTACTTTTATATCTATTGTGCTAACTCAGTGTTGCATGAAAGTCTTAGTCTATCGAATTGATTAAACACTAAATAGGACCGGAGAAAGTCCAAATAGGTCTGGAGAACCAGATATTTGGTGGGTAAGTTGAGGTAGTCTCCTAGAGTGGAGTTGAGAGGTCTTGTCTTAGTTGAAACAAATCTTATGTGTTGATCCAATGAAGAAACCAATAGAGATTTCAAAGTTGAGATCAAGACAGTCCTAACTATCATACTCATGCATCTTTAATATCTGTTTAACTTTTGCAGGACTTCTATTATTATATATTATCTGTACTAACTTTGTTTTGCAGATAAACAAAGTTTCGGAATTGATCGAAGGTTCAGTCGGCCGATCCGACCAGCCATCGAAGCTCAGCGAATATGGTATACATCTTGTTCCGTCAACGAATCAGTGGGATCAGTCGACCGATCCATAAAAAGTAATGACGATCAAATTGAATCACACATAAAAGGTATACTAGGGGTTTCGTTGATGGATAAGCTTTATCGGTCGACCAAACGACAAAAAATACGAGCATATCAGATGGGGGAGGGTCAGGTCCGAGCTAAATAATAATCTCACTCATTGCTTCATCTCGTCTATATTGTTGTTGCATGTGCAAGTTCTGCTACTACTACGCCAAGAGGCTATCCGATAACCTACGCCAAAGTTTGTCGGTATATTCGTTATTGTACTTGCATATTATTGTAACTACTCATCTTATACCGGTACAAAACTGCCTCTTCTCCAAAGGTTTTTTTGGAGAGAAGAACTATATTAGTTTGCCCATCGGAAGCGATCAAGGATCGCGGGTGGAGTAGTAGTTGGTGGACTACTACGAACCAAGTAAAACCAAACTATGTCCTTTACTTTATTTTCCGCTGCTATTACTTTGATTCGATTTTACGAGAAGAGACGAAAAAAGAAAAAGATTTTAAACAAACGAGATTCATCCCACCCCTCTTGTCTTCTACGATCCTACAAACTATATACTTAAGTTTACACTTGATGTTACATATGGAATGGTATAGTTTTGACGTTATGATGTAGGGAGACAAATCTACAAAATAATAAAAAAAACATTATTTCAATTTATGTTGACCTATATTAGCATGACATGATACTCATTAATATGATTAACACAGTGACATAACAAGCATTATTAGTGCACGCACTAGTATCATGTTTCGATAATTTATCAAAATATATGTTTCGAATGTGCCACCTAACACTGTACAAGATTTCAAACTATTATCTCAGCATATAAGTAAAAAAAAGGCCATCATTGTGTCAATTATTTAGTTGCAATTAACTCAAGCTTTCTGGACTGCACTGCATTCATAATATATGCTGTGTCAGAATGCCCTCAAAATGACAGACCTATTGAGGTATGATCGATTCCATCAAATTTATTAGTTAAGATGCTATCGATTACAAAATTTATGATTAGACCTAGATTAATATCTTTCTGTAATTGAAATCATTACATAGAATCATAGCATCAGTCCAATAGTAAACTAGTCAGTAATCATAGCATCAGTCCAATAGTAAACTAGTCAGTTTTCCAGTTTAAAAAATAATTAGAAGGCAAGGAAGTTACTGCAATAATCATGAGAGGTGGCCTTTATCCATTTTACCCAAACAATAGGAATAATTTCAGTAATCTCATATATCTGTAATGTGGTATTCCATGTTGATACGCAAGAAACCTTTTTTCTAAAGAGACACAGGAAGCTGTCTAATTAAAGATTTAAAAAAAACAAGTACCTTGAAATGACCTTCCTGCCTCCGAGTGAACTCACAATCACACCTTCATAACTAGGTCAGAGAAATCAAGAACGCAACAATCATAAATAGACTCTCAACATTGTAACATAAGACTACCCAGTGCATAGTGATGATATATTTACCATAAGCATCAGTCACTAGAAATTGAAAAAAGAAACAATCACAATTATCATGAGTCAAAACTCACTTTGACCAATCGACAGAAGACAAACTCTCAATGTTCAGAAATGTTAGTTGCCAGCCAATATTTTCCCACAAGAATTGGGAAGTGTTGTCCTCTAAAATGAAAACCTGATACAGAATCATTGAAAACAGATAAACCATTGGGGGAAAGAGAAGTTTCAACTAAAGATTAGATTCAATCAAGAAACGTGACAGGTAACCACTAGTATGTATTGCAGAAGTTATGAAAATTTTAAGCCTTGTTTAGTTGGACTATTTTCACCCAGTTTTAATTTTTTCATTTTTTAAAAAATACAAAAGGCTTCTAAAAAACTGTTTGATAAGGTGATTTCTTTAAAATGAGATTCTAAAATATAAGATGAAAAAGTGAAACATGAAAATCAGAGAGATAAAGTAATTTTCTGAAACTTCATTTTATTTTTTAAAATGTCAAATTAAGAATAATAAACTTATGCAAATAAAATAGTGGTAATATTTACTATTACTTATATTATTTAATTGTTTATTATTAGCCGACCCCACCTAGTGGGATAAGGCTTGGTTGTTGTTGTTGTAATTGTTTATTATTATTATCATATTATTTTAGTTTTATATTATTAAAAAAAAGCAGCCCAATACATGAAGCTCCGTCAATGTGGGGTCCCGGGGAAGCCTCGGGTCAATTGTACACGGTCTTACCTGCTTTACAAGAGATTATTTCTAAAACTCGAACCTGTGACCTCTAGATCACAGGCAACAATTTTATTGTTGCGTCAAGGCTCTCCTTCTTTTTGGTTGTATATTATTATTAACTATTATTTATTATTATTTTAATTTTCTATTATTATTATTTAAATTTTCCATTATTATTATTATTTTAATACAATAGCATAATAATAACATAACAATATATTAATAAATGACAAAGTACTATACAATATAATCTTATCATATTATATACTATAATAATATAATACTATATATGTTATGTAATAAAAAATGTATTTTTTAATTTAATATAATAAATTTAATATTATAATATAATATATTATTTATGATCAACCAAATAAATTTGCAATTTTTATATGGCCATCAACTAAACAGGTTTTTAACATTTTTTAATTTTTTAAAATTGAAAATTATTTCCTCTTCATATTCTTTGTTTCATAGAAACAAAAAATAGAAGAAAAAAACATTCAAGAAGCAAACAAATGCTTATAGACTATAAATAATTAGAATCCAATGGTTGGCCTCTTAGGTAGATCCTTCTGTAGTAAAAAGGTAATTACGCTCGCCCCAAGTGTCCCTCACATCCCAAGTTATGTGAAGGGAGGTAAATCATGGGTCAACTTATAGAGACCGCCAAGTGGCTATGGGGTGGGAGGGTTTTTCCCGAGAGCATGCGCCGAATTGATCTCTTGCCCCATTGTAGCAAGTCTACCACCCTCTAACCAATTGACCATTCTGTGGTAGGAGTGTAAACGAGCCAAGCCGCTCACGAGCTATTCGAGTCTCGGTTCGAAAAAAAGTTCGTTCGATTAAGTTAACGAGCCGAGCTCGAGCCTGATTTCGAGCTCGAAAACATTATCGAGCCGAGCTCGAGC
>JBAMIE010211338.1:0-10284 GCA_037177295.1 Kaempferia parviflora
GTCGGCATGATAAAAATTAAAGTGATGTTGGGCTGTTTGCGGGAGGGATAAAATAGGAATTTTATGTTTTTTTCTATGTTTTTTAGTAAATTTAAAAGTTCGGTGTGTATTTTGGTAAATAATATATCTTAGGTGCGTCTTTTGGTAAAAAACTATTTTATTAATATTTTAATTAGATTTTGAATGAAAAAATTATGGAACGGTAAATGTAGGTACACAGTTACATGCATCAGTTCTTAAGAATCGACCCCTAGCAGCACGTCAGATATGTCATGCGCCCACCGTCTATACTATGTCCTAGGCAAATTAGATTTTGAATGAGATTTAATTGATGATGGAGTTAGGGAGAAGATTTTCCAGGAAAATTAATACGGAGGACAATATCATTTTATGAGGGTAAACAAGAAGATGGATTAAGTAGGGATCTATTATGTATTTACGGTTTGGTTTCTAATTACGATGTATTTATAAGATTTTTTTTTTTAAATATACAGAACTCACACTTAAGAGATGTTGTACTTTTAAATTATTTATCGTGAATACCTTTTGAAAAAAAAAAAAAATTAGTGGAGTCAGATTATCTCAGACCCGATTAATTATTTTTTTTCTTAGGAAAGAGAGAAAAATTCAGGGTCGACGTCAGCTTTGTTCTTTCTTGGCCTTCGGCTTTCCACATCTTCTGCTTCACGTGAGAGCGACGGTGTCCCGACTTCGACTCTTCTCAGTCTCCATCAATCATCAGGGAGGCCGCATTGCCATTTCATCCCCCTCGCCAACTATAAATAGGCGAAGAACGCTGCTACCATCGCCTCTCTGTCTATCACTCGCCTCCCTTCTTCTCCTACTGGAAAAAATTATTTTTACAGGGAAAAGAGAGATCTTTTTGGTAAAATATTTACTCAAGTTTCTTCTATTGCATGCGAGTGTCACTCTTCGCCTGTTCCTGGCTCGTATAGCCGTCTTTCTCTTATCTAATGCGGGCGATAGAAACCAGCTTCTGACAGGTTTGTCTTCTCTTCCTCCATTTGTATTCCGAACCTGGAGTTTATAGGATGTATTGTCCCGGTTTTTAGGCTTTGATTAATAGCTAAGGGTTGGTCTTATTGTTCGAACTTTGTTGTTCTAGTCGATTAATCAAGCGAGGAAGCTAAAATCGTGAATTTTTGAAGATAAAGTTCATCAAAATCTTTTTTTTTTTTTCTGGGCAAAAGATACCTAATCAATGCATGGTCTTCGTCGGTCGGTCTTCATAATAATGGCGAGCTGTTCTCTGCCTGTTGAGTCTCATTCTGCTGTCTATCTAATTAAATGTCTGGAAGATCACTGATGGATTTGGGGCATTTACACTATCCCCTTTCCTGCAAGTATCTGGTTTTGTGAGTTAACGGAGCTATTAGTCTTTAGACCGGTCGTTTTTCTCTTTACCTTTGTCCTGCTCCATCTTTTCTTTTTTAGGTCAAAGTCTTTTGGCTTTTGCTTCAGTGCAATTATAATGTAGTTAAGCTTGTTTTTTTTCTTCTTCTCCCTCTCTTTCTGGTTTTGTATTTTAGGCAATTTCTCTTGTTGCAACCACCTAGTGATGTAAGAAGCTTGACTTGCCCGCTTTGAAACATAGTGCTATTGCCATACCGCCATTTATTCAATTTTTTTTACCTAAAGCTTCCCCTTTTCTTTTCCACTACTTTAATCATTGATGTTGGATAAGTTTGGCTGTGATTTGTTTGGAGGTATCAGACAGGCAGCTTCATAACGTAGGATGCAGCAGGCAGCTCCATGATGCATTTAGTTGATTAAACTAGTTAATATCCGAGTAAATCTTTCTTTTCCTAAAGGGTGAAGATATTGTAATCTTCTTCTTCATCTTTCCTTCTCTCGCTTTTACTTTGTAGGTTGGTTGAACTATTGGGATCTCTCTTATACTGGTGTTCCTACTTCAGCCGTCTCCTGCTGAACATATTAATACTATTGGCTTCAAAGTTTTGACTGGTTTCAAGACTTCAAAAGTAGACTTGAACTTAATTCACAATGAATTGATTTTGCTCAAACAATCTTTGTAGGGAACTACTTGGTGTCATGGGGGCATGTGCTTCAAAACCAAATTATAGATCCAGAAGGAGGTGGGGTTCTCACTGGCACAGAAGATCCCAAGGAATGATTTTAGCTTCGATTCCTGATGCCACTAAAGCTCAGATTCGGGGTGATGAGCAACACTCTGTGGAACTTGAGAACTCTTCTGGAAAATCTGAGGTCTCTAATATGATAGTCCATCTCACTCAGTTGAATGGTAACGGTATATTTTTCATCTCTAGCACCCAAAATATCTTATTTAGTTTATATTGTTTTCCTAGTGACATTCAGAGAGGTGAAAAATGCTGCATTTTTTGATTTCTCGATTTCATCTTCCTTGGTGTTTGCAGTGATGTGCCAGGAAGATGCATGGTTTGATTCTGTCAGTATCTTGGAATCTGATTCTGATGATGATTTCTTAAGTGTCTATGGAGGTAGTATTAGTTTACACTTTGATTGTTCCTCACGATCACGTAGCAGACCTTACTTACATATAGGAATGATTTCATTTTCATTTTCTTGCAGACTGCATTTCATCAGCAAATGCAGTAGGGACTCAGACATTGCAATATGAAACTGCTTCATGCTTTATGGATGCCATGACTAAGTTGGAGGATGCTAATCTTAGCACTCCATTGACAATGGCACCTGAAAAACATTTCAAAATAGAAAGTCCAAATGATAGGGTTTTGTGCACTTGTGATCCACAGAGTGGTTCACATAGAACACAAGGAACAGATATTTACACCAAAAATAAAACAAATTTAAGTGATTCACATGGTGGTTTCAGAGGTTCCAAGGAAGTGCATGAGATGGATGACAAATCTCATGTCAACAAGGCATCGTCGCATATCTGCAAGTTGGTTCCTTCTGTTTGTTTTAATAACAGAATTCAGCAGATGCCAAATGGTAGCCCGCCAAGCCAAAATAAAAGATCCTCAGTTATCAGGCTTTCGTATAAAAGAAAGTCATATGATGGAGAAGACATAACTGAGTTCTGTAAGCAACACATTTCAATTTTGTTGTTTTTTGGGGTCTCCTTAGTGATGCTGCAAACTGATATCTGGCTATTTAATGTATTAGGTGCATCAAACAAATTTGTTTATCGCCCGAAAGGAGGAACGGTCATTCCATGTTCTTCAGGGGAGAAACCAATGCTAGGATGCTGGTCCTACCTTGAACCATCTACCTTTAAACTTCGCGGGCAAAATTATTTCAGGCATGAACTGCTCGATCAGTTTTGTTTGGTTTTGCACTATGCAAAACTTTGTCACTGCTAGTTACTAACAACAATTTCCTACTTCACTAATTTGAGCTGCATTTTGAATGTGCAGAGATAAGAGGAAGCTTCCTGCGCCAAACTATGCACCGTATTATCCAATCGGTGTAGATTTGTTTGTATGTCCACGAAAGGTACATCATATTGCTCAACATATCGACCTTCCATCTACTAAGCCACATGACAGAATTCCCTCACTCCTGATTGTTAATATCCAGGTACTATAATGAACTTTTTTCACTGGTTCATCATGAGGCTGCATGATTTTTCTGTTTCAGCTCTACATGCCATGAAAATTTGCACTTTCCTGCAGATGCCTACTTATCCGGCTGCAATGTTTCTTGGTGATAGTGATGGGGAAGGAATGAGCCTAGTAATGTACTTTAAGATTTCTGATTGTTTTGACAAAGAAATTCCTTCTAGTTTCCAGGATTTGATTAAGGTTATTTGTCACAATGTTTCTGAATGCACTTCAATATTTGCCACAATGCTGAACTATTCTCTTACCTTTTGTGCAGAGGTTTATTGATGATGAAACTGAAAAGGTTAAAGGCTTTGCGATGGATTCTAGCATTCCTTTTCGAGAGAGATTGAAAATAGTGTCTGGGGTGGTTAATCCTGAGGATCTTTTCCTGAGTGCAGCAGAAAGGAAGCTTGTTCAAGCTTATAACGAAAAGCCAGTGCTCTCGCGCCCTCAACACAATTTTTACTTGGTAAATAAAGGGTACCTCTTTCAAAATGGCCATGATTGCCTCATTTTGATGTTCACAATTTTGCTATTCTGCATATTCTCAAAGCACAATTTTGATATGCTACAACTTACCGAAAACTAGTGTGTATATTTCTTTGGTAATAATTTAACAGTATGGCTATTGTTGCAGGGTAGGAACTACTTCGAGATTGATCTTGATATACATCGGTTTAGCTACATATCAAGAAAGGGTCTTGAAGCATTTCGGGAACGTCTAAAACATGGAATCCTTGATTTGGGGCTCACCATCCAGGTTAGAGCAGAGTTTTTCTCTGATTTGGTTAGAAATTCCTATTTGTTGTGCATGCAATGCAGCTCTTCCATGCTGAACAAAGTTCTTAATTGCCATCTTGAGACAACAATCCAACTCACCTTTCCTGTAGTTTTAAGCACTTCAAAAAATGCAGGTGCAAAAGCAGGATGAGCTGCCAGAGCATGTTCTCTGCTGCTTGAGATTGAACAAGATTGATTTCGTTAATCACGGACAGATACCAGCCATCGTCACGCGCGAAGATGATTGATTCATTCATCCCCTTGAAGAGGAGACCTTATGCTAAAGAGCATAGAACTGATTGTACCTGAGCAGGGCAAACTCAATGTCTTCTTCACTTTGAAGACTGCCTGCTGAGTAACTGTCAATTTGACACTCATGTAGAGAAAAAAAAAGGTTGTAAAACATTCTAGGAAGCCATTCCAAGGTCTACTTTTTTTTTTTTATCCCATCATATCTATTTTCTTGGACAACAGCTTAAGCAAAAAAAACCTTCTCTGACCATAGGTTTGTTGTCTTTTCCTCCCAAAGTTTTGAGATTGATAATCACAGAAGGATTAGGCTTTCAATGAAACCACAACACATGATAGTTCTTGGCAGTGAAAAAGAATGTTTTATGTTACTATTGGATTTCAGCATACATGTATCTTTTACATCAGAAAATGCATGCAAAATAATGTGTTTACAGGGGATTCTTGGCTCTATATCTTTACAAGGGAATAACTCAAATTCAAGGCTTTTGCAGCGCACCCAAACTAAATTGTTAGGAATGTATTTGATGTCACCTTTTGAACTTCTTCGACGAAGAGCTTAGATCTTTGATCGCCACCAGAAATAGATGAATGAGTTAGACACCGCTATAAATGCATCTTCTCCTGACAATGTTATATACAGGAAGTAGTAGACTTGTAGAAACAATTATAAACATCTATAGCAGCTAATCAGTTAATTCAGATGCCATTGCTGGATTAGCAGTTCCTTTCACCTTGGGAAACTCTGTTGATTAACTGTTTTTTACTTCTGTATGCTTCCCATCCTGACAAACAAACTTTTACTTCCTCATTCTTCTCCCTGTCACTGAATATCAGCAGACAACATTAAAACTGATCAAAAAATTGTAAATGAAGCTTCATGCCTCAACGCACCACTCTATCCAAGATTAACTTGAAATATTTAGGAGAAAATTATATTAATAAATGCCATGCAATGCACACAGTTCTGCAACTCAAATAAATGCAGTGATAAGGCACATAACAACCGCTTTCCATCAAGAAACAAGTAAACTTTGGCTAATTAGCTTCAGGCCTAATGCTAAGTTGTTTCCTATTTTAAGGATTATCTAAAGATTTGGACAACATTTTTGTAAAAAGATCTTGGTATACCTCTTTGGAACCATGATCTTCTAACTGCTTGCCGAATCTGGCGTTCGTGCTTCTGCAGGAGTTCATCGACCTTGTGAGCCTGAGACAGCAAAGGCCCTGAAAACTCAACTCTGTCTTGGTTGTGGAAGCCCTAAGATTTATCAAAATGAGTTTAGTCAATCGTCAAGGCAAAGTGTTAAACTTCAGACACATCTGACCATGCCAGACAAGCTAGCTACATACCAAAAAATTATGTCGCAGTGAAGATGGATCTCCATTGTATAAGGCTTCAGAGAAGTCTTGAGAAGGGAATGCTTCCGATGCATCAAATGATCCTGGATGTTCTAGTTGCGCCCACCTTTTCAGCATTGCAACTTTAGCCAACTCCTGTGACTCATGGTGCTTGAAACCAGCATGATGAAGATCACCATTTTGCGGACCCTTGCACTCTTTCTTACTTTTGACATTTTCAATACTGGATGGATCTCTTGCAGTAGGCAAATTTCTTTTTGAATTGTGTCTACTGTGAGATTTTTTATGTGCATCATCTTCTCTCTGCCTCCTTGCCCATGAAAAACCACTGGAAGCAGAAACTTGTAATGGTCCTGAAAAGACAATATCCTGCTCAGAGTTGTGCTTCATGTGACGACCTTCATCTGGTTTTTTAATTGATGGAATTGACTGGAGATCTACAAACAGTCTGCTTTCACCATCTACTCTTGGGGGATCTTTTTGTTCATTGTGTTCAGTGGCTTCAGCATTTAGCTGTTTATCCTGAAATTAGATGGTATTGTTATTGTTATTCACCAATCTTCCACCATTATATAACTTGTCCTCCACTAGCTAAAAGCTTTCACACCAAAAAAAAAAAAAAAGAAGTGAATTACCGTTTTGCTATCTGCTAATTTGCTGAGGCCACCTGATTGTCGCAAAGTTCCATCTGCTTTTAATGGTCTTCTCGTGGCTTCTTGTCTTCCAGCAACTCTTCTTCTAAAAGACATACAAGTACATGTTAGGAGGTCCTTTGTTGACAATAACTCATCGAAGTAGAAACACGAGATTGCAACATATCTTTCTAGTATTTTTCTAATGAAATTGATTTATTGACCTCCACTACGAATAAAATTTACCTGCGTGATTCTTCTCGATTCTTTATGTCTATCTCTTTAGTGGGCGAGTACTTTGGCAAACTTGAGGGTTCACAGGCAAGAGGCATTGTTCTAAAATACTGAAAAGGAACATATGAAACAAAACATAAAAGGTAAGGTATTGTAATTGAATGTTTGTTAGATAAACAAAATAATCATTCTAAGGGGCTAAGAGAATATGATAGCAGTGTATTCGTCTCGTAGGGTTGTATACCAGAATCATACTCACCTCGGATCCAAGAGCACTTGAGGCACTACCACGCTTATAAGGTTCGACAGATAGAAAAGTCTCTAACAAACTAACAGCAGTTCTTGGTAGATTTTGGAATGTCCCATAGAGGCTACTTTGATAGGGACGATGTGGTTTGAAAATTGTAGCATGAGGCAACTTGGACTTCTTCCAATATTCTTCTGGAGGTGAACCGCATAGCCTGAATATTTTATGTAATTGTTCAACCTGACAAAGAACAATAAACTTGCATCTTCAAATAGAAAAAAAGGGCCAAAGAGTTAGAAAATAAAGGAAACAAGTTTCCAAGTCCAAAAACACTAATGAAAAAGTACTTTTAACAAGCAAATTCTAATTGGGATGATGATAACTACACCATTGACAGTTACCAAAGTTGAAAATAGTTTATTATTATTTCTCTAAATAAAGCTCAATAACAAAATTACAAATCCAACCCAAATACTAAGGCCATTATGGACTTTGGTAATTGTTCTTTCGTCTAGGCAATCCATTTCCTTTTTGTTTGATTTGGAGATCTAATAACACACAAGAGTTTGACTGGAAAACCTTGAGTTCTAGAGATTATTACCTCAGTTCTGCCTTGCAAAATAGGTTTTCCCACAAACATTTCTGCGAAGACACAACCAACACTCCACAAGTCTACAGTAGCTTCATAGTCAGTCGAACCCAGCAGTAGCTCGGGCGGCCTATACCATAGAGTCACGACGCGGCTGGTTAGTGGATACTTATGCCCTGGACGACAGAAATTTGCAAGACCAAAATCAGCCATTTTCAGAATTCCATTATTATCAACCAGAAGATTTGCTCCTTTTATGTCCCGGTGTATAACACCACGCGAATGGCAATGCACAAGTGCAGATAGCAACTGATACATGTAACACTTAACCTGCAAATCATGGACAAATAGTTAAAGTCCATACTTCAGCATGTTACCACCAAGAAATTTATGGAAACACTTCCTGTTGAGCATTCAAAGAATATAATCAAACCTGTGATTCAGAGAGTACGATATCAGGCGAAGTGGAAAGTCCCGCGAGATCGTGCTCCATATATTCAAATACAAGATAAAGGCTGTATGATAATCGAGAAGCAATCAACCCTTCCAACTTCATAATATTTGGATGGTCAAGTGTGCGCAGTATCTTTATCTCTCTGGCCATAAACCTAACACTCTCTGGTTCAAAATTGTCAAAGCGCACCTTCTTCAACGCAACCATCTTTCCAGTGTCAAGATGACGCGCTCTAAACACACTGCTATAAGTACCTTGTCCAACCTACATATGCAAAAATTCAACTAGAATGAGATCAAATCACAATTAATTCAGAGGCAACAAAGGAAAGCCTGGTGAACCTGAATTCCAACAGCTAATTTTGCAATCAAACTATTACAGTTGGTCTAGCGAAATCAAGGAAACATCTTGATCCTACTAATGAAACAACAAGAATACAAACTATTACACAAGCCAAAGATGGGGGCTTTTTCAATTGTAGATATGAGTTGTTAAAAAATGATAGGCAGATGGATAACTGGTCAAGATCTCAGCATTACCTTCTCCAGTTTCTCAAAGGAGTCAGCTTTAAGAGGCACCCAACCCTGAATAGCTTCCCCAGCCACGGCACTGAGCCAAGAAGGCCACCCTGCAGCGACCTGCTCCCCTTCTATGTATTTGTGAAGGTTCCGCAACCGTAGGCCCTGCAAGTTAGTATTATCCGAGCTCACCTTCCCATTTTCCCCAGATTCAAGGCGACTCTTTTCTTCCTTCCTCTCCGGCTGGCCGTTCTCAGTTCCCTCTCCTGTCTGGTGCCGCCGTGAGGACGCTTCGATCGGCCTCGCTTGCTTTCGGTGGTTCTTTAGAATGCCGGAGGAATCAGCGACCGGCGTAGCCGAGACCGCATTCTTCGATGCAACGCAGCCCATGGCCGCCGGGTCCTACAGCATTAGCGAGGCCGACGTCGGAGATAAAAAAAAAATGCCTCGAATCAGGGAAAACTAGGGAAGGCGAAGGAGCCCACGGAGTTGAAAAATTAGGGGGAGGAGGAGGCAACCCAAACCAGTAGATGAGACAAAATCGGGTGGCCCGGAGATCCGGAAGCGCTGGAAGCACCCTTGAAATAGGTAAAAAAAACGAGACCTTTGGGATGCAATCTTTAGGGTTTCTCCTTGCTGGCGAGATTAGCGGTGGATGGGGCGATTCGTAGGGCCTCGCAATGGAAGAGCACGAGAAAAGATTGAGAAGGATGGAAACGTAGGTAGCATCGTGCCACCCCTGTCGCGCTCAGTCAAATCTATCGGCTTCTTGCGGTTTCGGTGTTCTATGAATCAGATTGGGTGACATGCGAATCCTTTCCCCTGCTTACAGAGCTTGCGTTGACGAAATAATGGAAGCAGGAACGTGGGCGGAGCACAAGTCCAAGCTAGGGCTGGGAAGCATTGATGGCGATATCGCAAGCTGTTTGCCTTTACGCCTTTACTTCGGTGGAGTGCCACCGCCGCCACAAATATCACTGCTGGTTGGATTCGCGTTTACGTCATCGAATTTAAACGATCCGTTATAATTATTAAAACGATGAATATTTATCAATTATAGCTAGCGTGGTCGGACGAGTCCATTTGTAGCGGCACGGATTGGCCCGCAGTGGGCCAGTTGGAGTAACCGATGTATCATTTTCAATTTAGTCTGATTATGGCTCAACCTACGCCTCTATTAAATATTTTAAAATATTAAAAAATATATATATTTAACGTTTTAGGTAGGAAATATTTTATCAATTAAATATATTAAAAATAAATATTTTAAATATAAATAGATAAATAATAAATTAACATAAAATTTAATTTAGATGTATTTTTTAATCCACAAGCCAACTCAAATCCATTGTTGGGGAAAACCACATGGGTCACAGGCCTAAGTGGGTCATCCTGTAACTACTGACTTAGTTGATAAAATTTCATCCTAATATATTTAAATTGTTTGATGGAACGAACTAATCTACATATTCAATCCATGGCTCTAATTATATCAAATTATTCTTTTGTTATTTTTCCTAGAAATATGACTGACCACAGTTATTTTATTTAATCCTAATAACGTATTTAAAATTATGAAAATTTTAAAAGCACATTACTTTGAGATTTTTTTAAAAAATATATTTAATT
>JBAMIE010211348.1:0-10283 GCA_037177295.1 Kaempferia parviflora
TAAAAGAGGAATGATATTTTTTTCTAAAAAGAAAAATCTTATTTGAGTGAATTTCCTTACTAATGTTTGATTTCTATTCATATATTCTTCTCCATGAGAATTTTTTTTTCTATTTTTAATTATAAATTAAAAACTTCTAGTAAATACTATCTTTTTATACCGTTCCGATCCTCTAGGCTCTAGTCCTGAATCTTTGGTTCTCTCCTAGTCTCTTCTCTTATTACACTTTGGCATCTGCTTCATTTAAATTTAAATTTCTCTGAAAGATTACTTAACTCATTAGTGTGTCCAAAACAATATATTTAGAATGAAATTCACTCTATCAATACTAAAGTCGACAACATTTAACCAAAATATTTGCACTTGTAAAAAAAATAATGAATTCATCATGAAAAGATAAAAATGGATAAACTTTAACTATAAGTAAATATTAATAAGTCAGATAAATTTTTTGCAAAGTTTGAGCCCAAATGAAATATATGTTAAAAAATATAAATGAGAGAAAAGATTAGGAAGGGACAGGAATCGGATGATCCGAACTGCTTTTTACAGGACTAACGAGATGTCCTAAGCATAATTTAATAATAATAGTGCCAATTAAAAAAATGTAGCTCGAACTATTTCATCATTGGAATCAAAAGGCTTACAAAGGGCTAAATTTAAATCTTAAATAAAAAGGGATTAAACTGACAATGAGGGCGAATTTTAGGAGTAATATGATAATTTCCTAACCGCTTTCCCCAACCATGGGGGCGAGAAAAGAGAACACGACGGCGGACCCCACTGTCCACATTGCAACGTCCACCAATAGGGAGCTACGTTTTTGGTCGGTCCCACACCGCAGAAGGGAATTCCAGTGCCGGACACGTGGACGATGGACACTGTTATCCGACGCGGTACTCATTGAGCCACGTGGCTGAGATACCGAGGTGTGTACGTTGGTAATTGCACTGCTTCCGACGATTTGAGTAAACCATGTTTTGATTGGAAAAACATATGGGTCCCAATTGATCTACTCTGTTGGTATGATTTTGAGTGTAATTGTTTTATTTTCTTGTGTTCAGAGTATTATTATTATCAGTATAAAAATGGAGCCGAGACGAAAGCGGATTTCGAAGAATTTTTTTTTTCCTTCAAATTTGCTCTCTTGTTTTTTTGTTGTTTGTCTGTTCTATGGATTGGAACTCGAGATCGAAATATTTTGGGTGATTTTTCCATTTATCTGGAGGAACTTTCCGTGCTTGATGCGCTTTTTCCTCTGGTGATTTGTGTGTTGCTCGTCTATAGTGAAGGACGCGCTTAAATATATCGGCTGCTCCTCAGTGCTCTTTTGGAGTATTAGATCCGATTTGGTTGAGAAATTTCTCGGCTTTGCTGGTTTTGAGCTTGCGATTTGCACGTTCTGAGATTGTGTTCGCCGGGATTTGAAGTGTACTGTTCTGGGATTTTGTTGGAGCTTGTTGGTTGAGTTGGAAAGATCTGATCTTTGAGCAAATCGCTGGAAAAAATGGCGTCGAGGTCGTATTCTAACCTCCTCGAGCTGGCATCCGGCGAGCCGCCCTCCATCAGCCAGATCCGGCGGCGGATTCCTCGCGTGATGACCGTTGCCGGCATAATCTCCGACCTCGACACTGATTCCGACTCCGAGGGCACCTCTCCTAACTCCTCCTCCCCCCGGGACCGCACCATCCTGGTGGCCAACCAGCTCCCCATCCGCGCCTGCCGCCGCTCTGACGGCGGCGGCTGGGAGTTCTCCTGGGACGAGGACTCCCTCCTACTCCAGCTGAAGGACGCCATCAGCGACCACGTCTCCGACATGGAGTTCATTTACGTCGGCTGCCTCCGGGACGAGATCCCTCCGGCCGACCACGACGAGGTCAGCCAGGTCCTCCTCGAGACCTTCAAGTGTGTGCCGGCATTCCTGCCGGCGGATCTCCTCGCCCGCTACTACCACGGCTTCTGCAAGCAGCAGCTCTGGCCCCTCTTCCACTACATGCTGCCTCTCTCCCCCGACCTCGGCGGACGCTTCGACCGCTCCCTGTGGCAGGCCTACGTCTCCGTCAACAAGATCTTCGCCGACAAGATCCTCGAGGTCATCAACCCCGACGACGACTTCGTCTGGGTCCACGACTACCACCTCATGGTCCTCCCCACCTTCCTCCGCAAACGCTTCAACCGCGTCAAATTAGGGTTTTTCCTCCACAGCCCCTTCCCCTCTTCCGAGATCTACAAGACCCTCCCAGTCCGCGAGGAGCTTCTCCGCGCTCTCCTCAACTCCGACCTCATCGGCTTCCATACCTTCGACTACGCTCGCCATTTCCTCTCCTGCTGCTCCCGAATGCTTGGCCTCTCCTACGAGTCCCGTCGCGGCTACATCGGCCTCGAGTATTACGGCCGCACCGTCAGCATCAAGATCCTCCCCGTCGGCATCCACATGGGCCAGCTCAAGTCCGTCCTCACCCTGCCGGAGACCGAGAAGAAGGTGAAAGAACTGAAAGATCAGTTCCTGAACCAGGGCCGCGTAATGGTCCTCGGCGTCGACGACATGGACATCTTCAAAGGCATCACCTTGAAGCTCCTCGCCATGGAGGAGCTACTCAAGCAACACCCCGAGTGGCGGCGCAAGGTGGTCCTCGTCCAGATCGCGAATCCTGCCAGAGGCCGCGGCAAGGGCGTGACGGAAGTCCAAGCCGAGAGCTTTGCCACCATGAAGCGCATCAATGAGGCCTACGGCGCACCGCCGGACTACGAGCCCATCATCCTCATCGACGACCCCCTCCCCTTCTCCCACCGCATCGCCTACTACGTCGTCGCTGAGTGTTGCCTTGTGACGGCCGTGAGAGACGGCATGAACCTTATTCCTTACGAGTACATCATCTCGAGACAGGGGAACCAACAACTAGACAACGTCTTGGGCTTGGACTCATCGACTCCGAAGAAGAGCATGCTGGTCATCTCCGAGTTCATCGGATGCTCACCGTCGTTGAGCGGAGCCATCCGTGTCAATCCATGGAACGTCGAAGCTGTGACCGACGCCATGGTCAATGCCTTGGAGATGAAAGAGCAGGAGAAGCAATTCCGCCATGAGAAGCACTACAAGTATGTGAGCTCACACGATGTGGGCTACTGGGCAAACAGCTTCCTGCAGGATCTGCAGAGGACCTGCAGAGACCATTCTCAACGCAGGTGCTGGGGTATTGGGTTCGGATTGCGATTCCGAGTGGTTGCTCTTGATACAAACTTCAGGAAGCTTGCCATGGAGCATATTGTCTCGGCCTACAAGAGAACAAGAACAAGAGCCATCCTTCTGGACTACGATGGCACGCTGATGCCACAGGCATCGATCGACAAGAGCCCAAGCTTGAAATCGATCGAGATTTTGAATGCCTTGTGCCGCGACAAGAACAATGTGGTGTTCCTTGTGAGTGCAAGAAGCCGGGACACTCTCAGTGATTGGTTTGCTCCTTGTGAGAACTTGGGGATTGCTGCTGAGCATGGCTATTTCTTTAGGTGGGTGGTTCTAAATTTGATCAATGGTTACCGACTTGAAATCTTTTGATAAAAAGGGTCAAATAGATAAGAAATTGGCATTGAGATGAATTTGATTTCAGGTTAAAGAGGGATGCAGAGTGGCAAACTTGTGTTCCTGTGGCGGATTGTAGCTGGAAACAAATTGCAGATCCTGTGATGAGGTTGTACATGGAGACAACTGATGGTTCCACGATTGAAGACAAGGAAACCGCACTTGTATGGTCATACGAGGATGCTGATCCGGACTTTGGGTCTTGCCAAGCCAAGGAGCTTCTTGATCATCTAGAGAGTGTGCTTGCCAATGAGCCTGTTTCAGTGAAGAGTGGTCAGCATATTGTGGAGGTTAAACCACAGGTAAGATACCAGTATATACAGTTTAAGGATATGTTTGCTGTTACAGTAGAACCTAGTTTAGATGTTTATGATTCGAGGCAAAATTATGATCTAACACCCCTAACAGTTAATTGGTATCAAGTTCTTAACATGGTTCACAACTAACAACATGAATTAGAGACTCCGGTCTCACATGTTATTTTGTAGATTGAACCCAAGGGCATGATGATCTCACAAACTACTGAATTATCATTTTTATCTCGCAACATATAAGCTAGCCAAGCTAGTGACCAAGCTATGATTCTAGTGACAATGCTAAACCACAGATAAAAGTCACCATGTTTTTCTGGTCTTTTCTTTCTTGATCAAAACATAAACACAGTATATGCCAATTTTGCGAACTATTCTTATAGGGTGTGAGCAAAGGCCTGGTAGCACAGCAGCTCCTTTCGACCATGCAAGAGAGGGGTTCAGAATCTGGCTTCATATTGTGCATCGGAGATGATAGGTCTGATGAGGACATGTTCGAGGTGATCACTACTTCGACAGCAAGCACTTCAATCTCCCCTGCGACCGAAGTGTTTGCCTGCACAGTTGGTCAGCAGCCAAGCAAGGCAAAGTATTACTTAGATGATACAGCTGAGATTGTTAGGTTGATGCAAGGGCTGGCCAATGTCTCAGAGCAACAGGCTCTGAGGACCCAGCAAAATGGCGAGCTTGGCACTTGAAGGTCTGGGGGGTTTGATTCTGCATGCTTCTTGAGATGAAGTTGTTACTGCAGTGTACATAAGATCGTACTACAAGTTTTTATAGCGCAATATCATGGTTACTATTTGAGCTCCATTTTGGAATCCAAGAATTGAAATTTATGGCTATGTTATTGTTCCTTTGCTCCTTGGTTGTTTATTGAATTGTTGGTTTAGAGTTTGATTTGTTCTTTGAGTTAAAAACAAGCATAAAAAACTCGCCGGCTTATTTCAACCGACTACTTGTGAATCTCCCATAGGGTAGATCCATCTATTAATTACTCATTGACGTAAATGTTATGCCATTGACGAGGATGGAGCTTATGGTGCATGCATCCTTGTGTTTCTCTATTCATTACAGCTCTTGATGTGGAGCTGTAGAAGCAGCCAAAAATTTGTAACTATCATATTTAGCTTGTGACGATAAACTTGGTATTCTATATTTGTCATAATCATTGAAGGTTATTAGCCTTTTTTTTTTGTTCTTTTATAGGGCATTTAACATTTTTATATAATATGCATCACAAATAATATTAGAGTTATTGAAATTATTAGGACTGTTGTTTTAGATATAGACACATAAATAGACATGACAAACAAACATACGCACACAAATAGGCGTGACAAAGTTGGAGTTGAAGATGCTACAGTTCAAGTTGAAGATGCCAAATGGTGCACATCAAAACTCGTCTTCATTGATATAACCAATAACCTCTCACACTCAGCTTCTGCATATGCTAAAAACAACAAAATCTCTACACAAATTATTTCCAACAAGCAGTATACTTTTTTAAATACATAATAGTATTTGTGTTATAAGCCCTATTCTTTACTTTAGCATGCAGACGATGGATTATATTCAACTACAGCTGATTTTGTAACCATACAACTTGATATTGCGCTCAAATACATTCCAAGTTTTCACCACAACTTGATATTTTACATTATGGAATTTTTTTCCCCCAGTGAAAGCCAAAACCAACAACTAAAACCAAGTAAAATAGCATCCAAAGCATAAGTAGTAATGGAGCAGTCGAGTAACAAATTCCTTTTTGAATGCAAAGCCCTTGGAGAACACTCCGTAACTGAGTCGATAACATTAGCGTTTTCTGAACCCCATGTCTTGTTGCCAGGACAAAGGCTTGACTCTTCCCCCTAACAAGGCTGATGCTGCGGTTGCCTTTATTTTTCTCCTCTTTGCCTCAAGTTCAGCCCGTTTATTTCCTGATGTAGAGGTTGAAGACTCTGAAAAGATCGATGAAGCTTTGATCGCTGCACGCTTGTCCTTGCTGTTCTTGTCAAACTTTGGTGCAAATCTAACAGCAGCAGCACTCGCTGCATCTTCTTTTGATGGAGGAAGAAGTCTTATGCCAAGGCCCATCTTTCTTGAAGTTTCTTCTTCTTCTGCGACCTTTCTCTTTTGTGTCTGAAATTGGAACACAATGCATGAAGGAAGCTGTGCAGTCAACATATATAAAACAAAGTAAAAAAGATCAAAAAAAAAAAAAAACAATCAGGCAGCAAATCACCCTCAGACGAGCACGAAGGGCACGATTAAGGCTATAATCCTCAGCATGCCTACTGTCTGAGACTCTTTGAAGACGAACTAGAAGTGGTTCAGCCTCTTTCTTCTTTTGCATATCCTCTTCTTGATGCTCGAGGCGGTAAAATGGATCAGAAAGCTTCCCTCTTTCTTCATCAGCTGGAAGGGCAAATGTTTCTGCATCTTCAATGTCATAATCTTCTGTCTTCCGTTGTGCTCCACTGATTATGACATATTCTGTGTTCTTCGGATCGGTTTGTATTACAATTTCATGTCGACAGCAAGCTGACTTCATAGTAAAGCTCCATATCTAAAAAACGACAATACGAATTAGGTATAATATGGATTTGGCAGAAAACTAAGAAACACTTCAACAGAAAAACAACAGAGGAAATGATGCTGAGACAACAAGCTGATTGCAGAAACTAATTATTCATTAGCACAAGAATATTTTCATATCCAACACTACTTTTAGGGTGAACCCGTGCAAACTCACATGTTTTGTTGGATGATATCCATCCATCTCTGTTCAGGAAATCTGATAGAGCTGTCTAACCCCATCATAAAGGTCTATTCACGTATAAATTTTGAAAATATTGACACCCACATTAAGATTAAATAGAAAATGATTCTATCAAATTTGAAATTGTAGACATTTTTTTAAAGATTTCTTATCCAACAAATAAAAGGATGCTGCTTTATTGATCGGCCTTAAGCATATTTCACTCTCCTAGTACCACTTCTTTCTCATTTCTCATTTCTCATTTGTTTAAAAGTCTTTGTAATCCTGTCCTAGTCACCAAACACAATTTACAAATTGTAGGTTACTAATTAGCTTTCAAATGAAGTAATTGGCTGTTGTAACTTTAAAACTGATCTAAGTGAATTTCAGAAGCTAACTTATTGTTGATGTGTACACAAAGGAATTTATCGAAATTTCATTATTTCAATATACAACTACTTAAGAATTCAGAATGCACTCAGAAAAGAAGATAAACAAGATTTCTATTCTTTTATATTTGCTCTAATTCCAATGTGTTTGAAACGTTGGAAGAATAGTAGTATTAAAAGATCACTTCACAGCTTACCTTAGTTGAGTAATAGTTGCCAACTTGCTTTTTCTCTGCATTAAACCTTACACCTTTGGCAATCATATGATTGCATCCACCACACCAGATATTAAACGGCATCTCAAACCTGCAGCAGATAATTATACTTTCGAAAGTAAAAGTCACACCACAATTTTCTGAATGAAAAATTTTATTTTCTGAAACAAGATATGCACGATTGTATACTTAGCTATATTGACTTATGGCCTTTCAGATAGGACAAGCTAGGATGTTGTCTAAAAATAGGTTTTTCGTTATTCTTATATCGTCGACTATTAATTTTTATCCAATTGGAATTACTATGTTTATTTCCTTTCCAAAACTCCAAAAATAAATTCTTCCCATGGCAGAAGCAAATTTTCAAGCAACTGATACTCAAATTTGCTATTAATATCAGGAAGAATTAGAAAGTTCATCAAGGCCTCATCATGTTCACCAATAAACTTTGTCCTGGTAAAGGATAATATACTTTGAGAACAAGATTAATAGCTTTCAGATCATATCTGATCCTTCTGCATAACAAAGACTTCTAAACCTGTTTTAAATGAACCCAAACTGTAATGTAATCACAATAATAATTTAGACTTGTTGTCGTGTGCCCATTCAGACTTAACCAAGTACCAAAATCACACAATTCTACCTGTTCAGGCATAAAGTTCTTGTCTCTTACTATGAGACCTGATCAGCTAATGGCACATATATCTTGAAAGTTACACTGCCCTACAAGATACATCATACATAAGACACTTCCTATTTCCAAAGACAGCATCTGTTTCAGCAAGGATACGTTGATGTTGTTCTACTCAGCTTTCAAACACAAATAATTATTGGAGTATCATCCTTCTATTTAGCATCATTAAAATAGTCTCCCTGTAGCATCCACTTTATGGCTTAACATACCAGAGTACAAGCAGTTATAACTGGAAGATCAGACATTCAGTATAGTACACATCTAGCTGATACTCATTTCCCTAATATATATGGCAATATCAACACATATCAGAGCAAATTATACAATAGTTGGAACTTGGAAATATTACAAAAAAACTCAAGCTTACACTTTTCATTCATTTCCTGGTAATATCATAATTATGTATTTAAGTGTTTTGTGCTAGCAGACACCAGAGCAAGTTATAGGCCAAGAGGTGCCAGATCAATACAGAGATTCATGTCCGACAAGGACTCCTACATTATCAAAACTTCAGTGATGCAAATCACAGAGTTGTTTATTTATATGGAAATGAGAAAGAAAATGAAGCACATGAAAAGGCACAGAAAAAGGGAGTAAAACAGTGCTCAACTTATCAAAATGAAAAGGAAATGAAGAGAAACTAAATGTTGCCTTGATAACCCATCGGCAAGATGAGTCAACTTTTATTAATTGAGCTCTCAAATCTGTTGCCTCAAAAGATCCCTCCGACTAAACACAGAGGAATGGATTTTTTTCCCCATTTCCTGTCAAAATTATCTGTTGCCTACTATTTAACTATTAGGGTTTCTATAGGGTTGTAGGATCCTTATAGCAAGAGAACATTACAAGGTGCATCATCCATGTTCCATCGTGATTTGGATAACTAATATTTGATTCATTATATCAGCCTCTAGGGAAAGGCTACATAAATTGATCATCCTTAAAACTTAAATCCTATATTAATGGAAAACTTTGTTCTAGGAGTCCCCTATATATAGTCATAATAGGATGGCCTATTATGACTGAATAATAGAGAACCTTCTAAAGCACCTAATTCTCCATAGACTAGATCACATTGATGAACCTTTCAACTAGACAAGGAATAGCCTCCAATGGAGACAGAGAAATGCAAGCCAGAGAAATGAAAGTGATCAGAAAACACATGTTAAACAGAGAAAAGTTGTATGAGTAGCATTTGTGACCGACAAATTAAACTATCTTTTATACCCTTCCACAAGTGTATTGTGAATGGAATGCATGCAATTCAATTCAATTCCACCCCACAAATTTAAAAATAAATTTGCATAATGTTTATAAAGCACGACAGCAGGAAACTATCAATGGGCTATTCATGCAGAAAAATTATATAACATAGTGGGTTAGTGGATGTACAATATTTCAAACTAAATAAAATAATATACAAAATCCATCATGAATTTTACTAGTATTGCTTTGAGCATCGGTCCAGTACCTTATAATCAGTATGCCTTGGTCTAGCTTTCTTGCTCTTTCTCTCAAAGGATGCTGCCCCTGAAACTTGTTCAAGGAACCCTGAAAGCAAAAGATTAAACACATATGTCACCAAGATTACCGGACAAAAACAAGCTTTGTCAAAGCAACATTCAGGCATAACATAATCACAGCAAAGAGACGTACCTTTTTGGGGTCCCATTCTGGTGGATAGTAGAAATTATCAGCTCTAGCAGCTGCGAGAGAAGACTGCAAAACAAAACAGAAACATGAATTAGAAACAACGAACCGTCAAAATAAGTTCATCTGATGCAATTTAGAGAGTGATGAGTTATGAAAACTATAAAACAATAGTTTGTAAATCTTAAGAGAATGAAAAAAAAAAAAATTAAGTTCAACAGGTGGAATCAATCATCCATCCCGACTTCCGTTACCCACTCAGCACGCAGCTTACATGATGACTATGAACAATAACCGAACCCTAAATTGTACGCACGCGAGAAATCGAACATGCAGAAGGGCAGAGAAGGTTGCCATGGAAATTTAATAGGAGAAATCAAAATCCTAAAGACATGTAGAGAACCCAACAAATAAAACAATAAATCAGCCATCTATCAACAAACACACAAAGACGCCGTGATTTGCGAAAGAGGATTAGGGTTTACACACTCAGGACTTTAATCATTCAACGTAAGCCAAAACCATGATTCGAAAGGAAAAGATTCATAGGGAGATCGAGCTTACCATCTTCGTTCAGAATAAGGAACGAAACGCCGGTGCAATCGATTCTCCGATCGCTCTCGACAATCAGAAGAAATTGGATCGAGGACCTTTTTGCCCGCATAGATTGTTTGCTTTTC
>JBAMIE010211384.1:0-10280 GCA_037177295.1 Kaempferia parviflora
GGATCCCTGCCCGCTACCACGCTGAGTCAAGCTACCCATGAGCGGACCAACGGAGCCTGACAGAGCAAACTGCACACACCCTGGTGTACCACTAACCCATGAGTGGTTGGTGTGCAGGTCATGTAACTGGTGATGTGCTCAACCATAAAGGAGCTGACTATACACCAGTATGCAAACATGCAAGATGGTGCATGACACTAAGCATGTAAGCATCAACTACAGTAAATAATCCTCTATGTGATATGCACAAGATATCAAGTCCATAAGAATGACCCAAGGTCAAGAGTCTAGGTATACAAAATGGTATAACTAAACTACTCTAATGTATGTCCAACTGCTATAAAATAGATCCGCATGTCAAGCATCCGAATAACAGGGAAACAAGCTAAGGAACTGATACAATAGTAAGACAGGTATGCATGCAACATGTATAAAAGAAAGTAAGGCATCAAGTAGGGACATACGAGAGCAAACATATATCATAATGATCACTGTAGCTAAGTTATACGATGCATATCAAATGACTATCTCAAAAGATAAGTCAAAAGTACCCGCCTCAAACAAGAAGATGCTCGATGTAGCCGAGAACCTCCGTCCAAATAATCGAGATGATAATCCAAATCAAATCAAATCACTGACCTGAAATCAATTTAAGTTTCCAATTAGCTAATCACACAATAAATATGAGAAGCTAAATTCTAATCCATTCATTAGGGTTTATTTCTACTTACCCACCCAAACCATGATCAGATTATCGCAATAAGCCTAACCTTAAATAAAACCCTAATCCCAACTTTAATTATCCATTAAAGATGAGTGATTACCTCCTAAGAACCTGTGAACAGCCAAGATTCACAGCAACAGTAACTTTCGGAGCTTCCAATCTGCAACCTCTCCACGCAATCGAGTCCAAAGTCACAGTATTCTGCCAATCACACCTAGCATCACAGATTTCATATAGGAAACTGAAATTTCAGATTCTTACAACTCGAATTGGACAATTCCTTACCCGATTCAAAGCTACCACCTAGAACCCTCCACTGGAGGTGCTGGCCGGCGTAGGAATCTGATCGGAAGACCTCGAATCCGGCCACTAAAGGAGGAGGGAGGAAGTTGTTCGTGCGTGTGGACAGAGCTGCTCAAGTTTGTGGTAGATCCTCACCACAGTAGCTAGGGCGTACGATGGACAACGCGTCAAGCTTGATCTGTCTCAAGGATGGCAGCCGCGGTGTCGGGTTGGAGACGGTGATGTCGCGCAGATCAGCGTCGGCCGGGGGTAGGTGGAGAAGAGGAAGATCGAGTGGTGGTGGTAGGAGGTTTGGCCGGCGGCGTCGGCTTCGTGTTAGGGCTCGGGAGAGAAGAGGAAGTGAATCAGAGAGGCACCAACCGTCGATCGGCGTCGACTCTTGCTCGGCGAAGAAGAACAGAAGGAAGAAGGAGAGGACGATCGACTGTGGAAGGAGGTGAACGACGGCGATCCGTCGCGAGGTGGCGGCGTCGCGTGGAGAAGTCGGCGTCGATCGGGTGAAGGGGCGGCGTCGGCAGCTCACGCGAGAAAGAGGAGAAGAAATGAAATGGAAAACTTAGGTTTAGAATTTATACTTAGGTTTAGTTCAATTAAAACCTAAGTTCATTCCTCAATCAACTCCTACTTAAATTGGGTATTCCAAACAGGCTTTTCCGGAGCCTAGTTAGATATCCCCTCAAAACCCGTCATACGACCTCCAATTAATTCCCAGAAAATTTCTAAAAATTCCTGGAAATTCCACAAAGATTATTCATCTATTAATATTTAATATTTTCTTATTGTTTTGGCCGTATTTTACAGTGTATTTGTTTTTTATATATTTACCAACACTTGATTGATCACAAACTTATGTATAATATACTGATCTTAAAGGGGGTACATGAACAATGACAACTATGCAATTATAAACTGCGAATTAGTGGGTGAAGAATCAGGACTTGTATATATTTGATTATCTAAAAAACCATGCTCATGTATATTTACATAATTATAAATAGGCCCTTGGCATTCTTCAAGTTGGCTCAAAGATATCCAACAATTCTTGCTTATAAATATGCGTGAATCTATGACTTCTCAAGGATTTAGTAAATATGCTGATTAATTAAGTAGTAATTGACGTATTAATTTCCTTAGGATTGCAATTGTATCTTTCCCTTTGATGGAATGACAATCTATTTGAAAGTTGTCCTCTAATGAAGACTGGACCAGGGGCAAGATGCATGACAACTTGAATAATATAATGTTGTTTCATTGGTTCAGGAGGACCCATGCAGCTACACAATAACTATTTGAGCCAACAAGCTCACCTGCACTCGAGACCATAATAGAATGTTGGCCATCTAAATGAGCCTCTACGAGCGCTTCTCGATTTACCCTGGTGGCCATTGGAAACTTCCGTTGGGCCGGGTCGGTCACATCCAGAATTAGTTGGTTCATAGACTTGCATTACCAAAAAAAGGGAGGTGTGAATCTTAAATGGGATGAACATACTGGAGGTTGGCTTTTAAGTGTGCATAAGTTGTGCTCTGATTTACTTAGTAGGCGAACGAGGGGTAAGGTCATCTACCTCCAAGATTAGCCATTCGCCCATACACCTAGATTATCAAAAACAACAAGGGAGGTGTCTGATCTAGTAGTTGTAAGATTGTTTTCTTTGCTAGCTATTTTGTTATATGTATTTTTCTAACTAGGATAATGATTCCTCATGTAGTGGTATTAGTCTAACATTCTAATCTATAAAAGTGTTTAGATATACCGTCCTTTTGTGGTATGTACTTTCTATTGGATATATAAATATCTCCGCCTTTACTGAGTATTCTCAATGACTAGAAATACCCCAAGCGTCCAAAGAGAATTTTCTACACTATCGGCACCCAAGAGAATTTTCTTCCTAGATTGAGAGGTGACTTGACATGCTTGTAATGTGATACACTTCTGAATGAATGATGATATAAAATTGAATTTACCAAACCATGCCCTGAGATGCTTCGGGTGAATGCTTAGCGCTGGTTAGCTAAGTATAAATTCTCTCTCATATTCCCTGCTTAACCTTTCCTGTATTTTTAAAATGTAAACATCGTTGCCCATTATGAATTGATAATTCCATTGAGCACTGTTTTTATCTGAGTTGTTAAGTACTTGTTGCCATTCTGAAAACTAATTTAAGAAGTTTTTTTTGGTGTCGTTATACATTGTTACGCCTTCCAATGCATCAGTCTCTTTCATGTTTAATTGCTGCCTTTGAGCCTTGGACTAGCTTGATTTCTTTTGGCTCTCTTTTAACAGATTCCATATGCTCTATTGAAGTTGGACATCCTCTAACTAAATACGACTGCCAGTTTCTAAATAAGATTCTCATAATGCTAATCATTGCCAAACTTTTATGCTCACTTGATTCATGAAAACTGTCAATTTATTCAGAATACACATTTATTTTGAACAGGCTTATCTTCTGGCTCATCTTGGTGGCGGTTTCTTAACATATGTGATATCATTATCTATGCTTATTTCTTGGTTCTCCTATCGAATAGCAAGCAAGCATTGTGGCCGTCAATCAGTCAAGTAATTTCACTTCCCACAATTTCAATTAAACATTTTTCTTGTTGAAACAAGTAATAATTTATCTCGAGAGAATTTTTTCTAGACACTCCTTGGAACAACTAACCACTTATTGCAAGTTCACGATCCACGTGAGATTTTCAACTTGTGATGAGGTTGGATCTGTCTTCGATTTAACAAACAGGCAGTTTTGGTTGATGACATAAGACAGCGAATGATGAGAACACAAAAGAGAGCAAGCATGAGGAGCTCAAGAAATCCTAATTAAACCAGTATTGGTTATGCTATATTAATAATCTGGTTCAGCTTGGTTTTGGCTCTTGTTTGACCCCGATTGAACCTATATTGGAGTTTACGCACCACACAGTGCCAGATCCACCTATTAAGGAAATATTAATTGAAGCTAATTAGGTCTAAATTTACCTCACTCTATCCATGCCAAATGTAGGCACGACTTGATATAGAGCCAATTCCACTCCAAGCTGATAATGAAATTGTGGCCAAAATCAATAATTTTAAGCTGTGCCTTCATGAAATCTTCTTTTTGTTTCGCCTGTCACTTCATTATTAAAAAGCCAGTAACTATTGGGCTCTGGTTAGGCGTGTTGTTCACCTGGTCTGGGCCTGATCTGCTGGATTTGTGCCTTGATGGGATGTTGTTGCAACTGATGTTCCTAGTTCAGCAGTTGCTATTAAAATTGGGTGGCATGATGAGCCTGGTAGCCTCTTTGGAAATTTTGGTAGCGCAGATCTTCATTGATAGGGGAAGGACAAAGGTACATGAATGGTGCACTGTAGATGAAAGCCAAGACTCGCAACGATATAACGAGGTGGCAGTACGATTAGCATGGGCTAAGTTGAGGGCTCCTAGACATGAGTGGTTGATCATAGATCTTCTATGAGTTGTGGGCTACTCTGGGGCATGAGAATGAAATGGGCATATTTGAGGTCATACAGGGGATTCCTTGTGGTTGCTGGTGCATATATATGACCATGCAAGGGATCCAGTGAAGAGGTAGTCCTTCGGTTGTTGCTAAGATCCAGGAGGAATTAGCCAATGTAATTAGAGCATAGGGGAGGAGATGCCACTTAAGAGGAAGATGGTGTTGATATGTCCGGAAATGGATGATGGACTGAGTTCAAGAGGTGGCTGATTGTGTGCTGTTTCTAGATGGCTGCTTGTACATTATGGGTGGAAACTTTAGGCTGTGTGGAGATTAGGAACTAACTGGGGTTGTCGGCTGCTGGGAGGAGATTCTATGCCGGACAGCTTGGAAAATGGGCTGTTTGGTCACATGGGCTGCACAGCTGCAGTTAAAGATGGCTGTCATAGAGAATGAAGTAGTCAGTGTGGGCCTGGAATCTAGCAAAATAAATTCTGTAATCTATAGTAGGTTCCAGTGGATTTTGATGGACGAAAAGGTAGACAATAGGGTACAAGGAAATCATGCCACTGCTACAAATTCATTTTCTCTTTCTCAAACGTGGAAAACTAGGGATTTAGCCACTTTGATACGAAGTTGATCTATTAACTTGTAGATTTTTTCTAACAATTTATGATAGGTCATACTGGATGTTACTTCGAGTTTTGTATTGGCTACAATATTGTGTTAAACATGAGTTATTAAACTTCTTAAAATCATTCATTGTGATACTGACAGAGTCCAAGAATTGGAGATCAATTTAGTCATGCCGCATCAGGTGCATATTAATGCTATATCAGGAAAACATAATATCATTATAGGAAGTTGATGTGACCCATATTCATTTTTACTATAAGAGGTGGAATGCTTGGAGTCATTCTGTACTTGCTCTGTTTAAGAACGTATTTATGCAATAGAATAAACCCAAAGACTTGAAGTGACTAGGCCTGTTGCTCTAAATGTGTGTTCACAACTGGCATTCTATGACTATTACAATGTGCTCACCACTGGCAACTGGTATTCTAGACTATATGAGTCCCCAACAGTCATCTGGCATAAGTTCACAAATCAATGATCTAATTTCTGCCATTATTTACTGATATGCTTTGCCTTGATCCAAAGCATGAGTCTGAAAGAGGATATCTGATAAAATCTACAACTTATATTAAATCATTACTAGTTAGTGAAACCTGAAAGATCAATGTTTTATGATGAACGTCCTGTTAGAGACTAAAGGATGGTAAGTTAAAATTCCTAGATATTAAAATAGCCTACCATCCATGTACATAATAGGAAACTGAATTTCATATGATAAGGCATTCAAGAGTTCAACCAACTGGATATCCTCCCACTGTACTTGAGTTTACCGTTACACGGTATCCAAAGTAACTTATACGCTAATTTTCACCGTTGCTTATTTCATTTAAGATATTCTTTGGCTTATATTGAAGTTTATATATTTTCATTTTTGCACGGAACAGAGACAATATGCTCTTATATGATCGTGTAACAAATTTACAGGTCATTAACAGGCTATTTGATTCCCATGATCCCTAGTCTTTTATACTCAGTTTATTATGGTGGGTTTCTTGTCCAATTTCTGATTGAAAAGATGGGTATGATGGGATCACTTCCACAACCTTTGGGTTAGTTTTCTGATCTTGTTCTTTTTTCCATAGTCTTTTCATTTCTTTGTATCATGATTTTAGACCCAAAATTCATATAAATAATGCAAGTTATGATGATTGCTAAAGTATCTTCTCTATACATTTTAACCACGCCTCCTTGCTTCAAGATCTTCCAAAAAAAAATTAAAAAAAAACAATTGTCTGCAAAATCTGTAAACATCATGTTTTAAAAAAATGACGATGTCAAATATTCAAACCCAGTCCCATTAGTTATTATTGCTTGGATGCACTCTCTGCTCATGCTGGATCATGCTTCTTGTAATTTTTTCCGTGATTATTCTCACATGATTTAGCTATTGTTTGTTTTATCATGTGATTGTTATACCTTATAGTATGCAGGACCAATAAATTGTCAATTCAATGTTTTTTATCTATTTATTTTACTAACTCTTATCATCCTTGAGCCGTGTTGGTTCCAACTATTTGAGTGATCTACATGAACCTTTTCTCTCCAATGAGCTCTATACAAGATTACAACAATATTGAAATCTCTTTACTTTTAATTCTATTACCTACAGTTTGCTATAGGTTCTATCTACCCCAATTATCTTTAACTCATCAATTCCACTTATCTAGCTATAATATAGATTCTTGTCTTTGTAAAATGTCTATATGACCTTGACTATTTTCTCTCATTCATAAAACTTGCTGCTGGGTCTGACAACTATCAACTGCCTAATTTTAACCCAAACTATCAATTGAAATACAAAGAACAGAAATGAATGGGATCTCGTTGTTGATAAAGTGACTCTTTTGCAGGATATTTTGTGCAGGATGCTGTAGTTGCAGCTGTAATTGGACTGGTGACTGGTTGGTGTGTTGGCCCACTTTTACCAGTTGTCGGTCATTGGTTGGCGAGGTCATCTGTTTTGCAGTGCTTGGTACAAGTTACTATCCTTGCTTTGGCTCTTTCATCCCAGTTTTTTCCATACAGTGTCGATGCACCAAAAAGGGTTGTGCTTCAGCACACGTTTACTACTGTAGGTATGTTACTACAAAAGATAAATGCCATATGTTAGTAAAGGAGGTGGTACCAATTTTATGTTTTAACTATTTCTTTCGATAAGATCTTTTACAAATCTGCTTTTTTTCATTAATTTTCCTGATTTCCTCGATTTTTCTGAAACAGCACATGTAATTTAAATTCATTTATTTCTGCGTGAAATTCATTCTAGATCAATGGGTTTCAATCCATCTGAATGTGACACCCCAAAAACATTTACGAATCTGTTTGATTCAGCAACTAAAGGGAGTGGTCATTTGCCAGCCTTTCACTTGTTTCTGTTAGTGGAATATATTAGCTTTATATGTTTAACACACTGGACTATACACGCATCATCCTGCAGCCTGAATTACAGTTAAAAATATTTTAAAATTTATTATCACCTGTTACCAAAATGATACCAGTACACCAAACAACTCGCCTACGCTTACAATATCATTTAAGATAACATTCTGCAAAATAAAAAAGGGTAATGAAGGAAGAGGAGAGGAACAGGACGGCCAGCCTTTTATCTCATTTTATTTCTAAGCTGAAGAGTAAATGCAAATATACACCCATTCTTTGCCCTCTCTCCCATCCTGCTTCCATGCTGTGCCACTTTGTGGGAGCAGCACATACCCTACTGAGATTCTAAACACTAGTTCAGGGCAGAAACTTTGTGCAAATTTTAGCATTTGCTTCTTTCAAGTCAACTATTGCTTCCCAGTGCAAAATATGTTGTAAAACACAAGGTTACTTCAGTTGGAATGCACAAGATGTTGACTTCATAACTGCAATGTCTTGTTGGCATTCCCACTGTACTAACCACCTCAATCCATTCATAATGCTTCAAGTCCATGTTATCACTATCTTAGACTATGTTTGTTTTTCACATCTGCTTGTATTGTATACCTGTTGCATTCATTTTCTAGTTTTATATGGTTGTTTATGCAGTGCAATATTACTCCTTGATTTTGTAATGATCAAATTGCCAGGTTCTGACAAGATTATGTCTTCAAGCTATGATTTTGCTGTTTTGGATGCCAATTCCTTTTCTTTCCTCTTTAAGAATGCTCCTGAAGCTTCAAAATTTCTGGGCATCAGTTCGGGGTTGTCCGAAGAGAACTATAATTCTGATGGTGGCATTTGGGTGGTAAGTGAATTGTTGAATTTAGAATTAAGCCTCACTAGTTGTTGAATTTATATTCAATAGTTAGTATTTATTTTTTCAAAGGCAAATCATCTCTACTATCAAATTTTATCAAACCCCTCGTCCTGGTTGCAAGTCTTGCAGTCAGGTGTTTGTTTTGTTTAAATACTTATTGTGTAGTTTGCCGTTCTACCTACCCTTGTTTTGGGATAATTATTGGAATTTATGACTTGGAAACTTGCTTCCCTATGGTTTTCATGGACTGCTAATGTATTCGCTACAATTGCTATTGTTCTCATTGTGTCTACATTTGCTCGTTTTTCCACTTTCATGAGATTCTTGACTATAAAAACTGTTGCATAAATTATTGTTTATTTTAAATTTAACAAATTCAGCACACTTGCGCTTGATTAATTGATGAATATTTGTTTAACATGCAAATAGGAAATTTAAATAATCTTTTTATCCAAAAAAAAAAAGACAACATGAAAACTTACAGCATCACGGGTTTAACTGGTTCCTCGTTTTGCAGGCACTATTCCCCGTTTCTTTCTTGTTCTCTGGAAGTTTGAAATTCCCCACCGAAGGTTCTAAAATATTAAATCACTATGCAACTTTGCCACATGTATCTGTTCGTGATTCTGTTTTGATTTCTGAGACTGGTCGCCGTAGACTTCATTTGGAACTTCATCTAGGGTAATTATCACTTTGAAGATAATGTTCTATTGTGTATAGAAGTAGAATTATACACATCTCTCTTTAAACTCTTCCGTCTGTATGAAGTAGAGATTTATTCTGTTTGAAATCGGTACAGCTCGGTAAGCGAGATTTGGGTGACCGCCCTCAACATTACAGGTCCATTGTCAAATTGGTCTTTTGCAGATTACAGACTTCCAGGTGAACGCCATGGTTATTCGCTTCTTTTGCCTCTAAATCCATTATTCCAAAATTTAACCTGATGACACCTTTTGACCCTCCAGCTCCTGAAAGTTTTAATGGTGGTCCTCCATCATATATATGCAGACTTAGTGGAAGTAGCAAGGATAACTGGACTTTCTGGCTAGAGGTATTCCTTAATATGCCTTTATTTAAACCAATACGGATGTTCTCATGTTATATTGAACCTCGAAACCTTTAATTCGCCTTGCTTGAGTGATCCATAAACTCAAAGGCTTCTCAAATTAATTTCCCACGCATGTCGAATGAATTACAGGCCAACAATTCCGAGTCATTGAGGATGGACGTTGCAGTGCTTGATCAGTATCTTGTCGATGACACCCAAAGATTGAAGAGCTCCTTCCCGAGTTGGGCAGACATAACCGCATTTACAACATTTTTCTCAAGCTATTACTTGTAGGTGCCGAATCTAACTTTAGTGACCAAAAAGTGTAACCTTTGTTGCAAAGTCCACATGTACAGCTACTTAAAGGAAATGATATAGCTTCTTTTCCTCATTCTTTCCTTTTCTCCTGAAACGAAGATTTCAAGTTGGGAGACATTTTGCTAGTTGTAACTGTTTGGAGCTTTTTAGTTCCTTGTATTGGAAACAAGCATTATGATGAACCAATTTTTGCAGCGAATATGTCTGAGTGTTGCATGTCTTAACATTGGGTCATGTCATTATCTCACCTGTTTTTGTTTTGAAGCATAGTGTATATTCTTGTTGCTACTTGAACTACCAGCAGCAAGGTCTTGTCTACGACAAAATATAGCCCCTGGCTAGCTTAGTTGGTAGAAGCTCGGGAGAGTAGCCGTAGTGGCCCGCGGTCGATTCTCGCTAGGATGGTTTCGCGGTCTCTGAAGATGATTCCAGCTTATACCTCTGTTAGCTGGGTTCTTACTGAACCTCCTCCCAATAGCGTGGGGCAATCAAAATGTAATGCCCCAAAATTTCCAGAAATAGCTTCATAAATATAATATGAATTTTCTGGATTTTTAGAATATTTTTAGG
>JBAMIE010211394.1:0-22172 GCA_037177295.1 Kaempferia parviflora
TTAGAGGAAGGAGGGGGGGGGGGGGTGAATAGCATGGGTCATTTGTTCATGTTTTTTCAAAGTACGCAACGGAATATAGAAAACACAACATAAACAGTTTATTTTTACTTGATTCACATCTTATGTTGTTAATCCAAGGCTTACGATCGTTGATCGCTTTATATGACAATCCACTAGTATTCTCTTTCTCAAAAGAGAAAAAGGTTCGCCTTTATAAAAATGATGAATGGTAACAAGTTTACAGTTCCTAGAAAATGTGAGTATGAAAACGATAAAGAAAATAATTGTATATTGACAATAAGAGGTTAGGAGTGAGGCATAGTCATCGGAGTGATGCCCAGCATAGCATCGGCATTTCTGGAGAGAAGTAAGAATGTGAGAACATAAGACAGATGATATTGAAGCTTCTATTCATAACTTATTTTATAGGACATTCCAAGAGCCTAGATCAACACCGATCATCTCTAGCTCAGCATATTTGATCAGACTCGGTCGTAGTTTATTCATCTCTGGGTACCTGGACTCCTTCCGAGTGTCTGGGCTGCTAATGTGCTGTGATTTGGACGAAGTTTTATTCGACTACTTCAGCCTCGAGTTTATCCTTATATGGGCACTTGGATTTGACGTATGCAACCCAATCAGATTGTGCCACCTCATTGTGCGTTGGGCTGAGTTTGGGTTATCTGGCACCTAAACCCTATCTAAGCACCTAAATCTCAGATCGCCTGAAACCGGTCCAATCATCCGGATTCAACTAATCCAACCACTTTGCTAATCTCAAGTCTCTACACCACAGAATTAGCATAACAAATATAATATAAATAAATTGGATAGTTATAGCTGTCCTGATCTCAACTCTGAACTTTCAGTGAAATCTTAGGACTAACTGACACATATTGTTCTCTTAAAGGGAACTCGTCCTTACCTGTTCTTCTTTCTAGAAGAGTCATTTCACTTAGGAGAGTTTACTTGATTGTCAAACATTTGGTTCTCCAGATTTATTTGGAATTTCTACTTAGCATCCGATCCTTTGACCCCTGGCTTCCTCCGATGTCCGATCCTTGCTAAGCCATCGTTTTGCTAGATGTTTGGTCCACTAACCCATCTAGACTTTCCTGCCTAGTGCCCTTGATCTGCTAAGTCTTCCACCTTTGTTTAATATCTAGTCCAACCAACCTACTAGGGCTTTCAACATCCTAATATTTAGTCAGCTTGACTTACTAGGACTTTCCTGCATGCTAAATCAATTTCTGTTAGACCACAGCATAACTTAACTTTGAACTTTTGATAATATCAAAACTTAGGTTCTATATTATGACGCTCCTTGTACCAACAGAAGACAATAAGCTACATTTTTTTCGGAGAATATTCTAACCAATTAGAAAATAACTTATACTAGGCAAGTAAAAATTTTCTTTGATTTTTGTCTAATTAACTTAATTTATTTTTTTTAAAATTCTTAATGGATCTTGAACACATAAATTTTAAACATAACATATCTAAAAATAAGAAAAAAATAAATCATTAATAATATGTTGACATATAAATTTAAGTTAATTCATATTTAACAAATGATATTGAAAATATTTTAAAAGTTAATTCATATTTAACATTAAACTGATATTAAAAAAAATATTTTTAATACAATCTGACCGGTTACCCTAAAATTAATAGTCTCGGTCAAAAATCAATATTTCAAGAACCGTCTAATGATTTCGCTGATTTCGTTAAGCTCAAGCACGCCATTTTGACCTTTAAACCTACTTTTATTGCTTCTCAAAGTGGACTCGCGCATACCACGTTGGTGGAGACCCACCAACGTAGGCAACGCCCATCATTTACCCTTTTTTAATAAATAATGCTGGATTAAAAATATTTTTGAAATGGAAAATACGATGGAAAATAAGAATATGTGACGTTTGGTTCATGAGTTTAGGAATGAGGGAATGAAATGATAGTAAATAATAGTGTTTGGATTGTAGGTTTGGGAATGAAAATTTGAGAATGATTTCCAAATATTTGAGAATCACCAAACCCATACAACTTGGTGGGTTTCATTTCTCATTCTCATTCTTCCTTAAAAATTTAATTTTTTTAAAACAAAATTTAAAAAAAAAAATTAAAATTTTAAAAAATAAATAAATTAATTTAAATAAAAAATTAAAAAAATATTTTAAATTTTAAACTTTAAAAATTAAAACAAATAAAACAATTAAAAATTTGAAAAAAAAATAAAATTTAAAAAAATTGAAAAAATTTAAAAATTTAAAAATCAAAAAAATTTAAAAATTTTAAAATTTAAAATTTAAAATTTAAAATTAAAATTTAAAAATTTAAAAATTAAAAATTAAAAATTAAAAATTTTTTAAAAAAATTAAAAATATAAAATTAAAAATTATAAAATTAAAAAATTAAAAATAAATAAATAAAAAATTTAAAAATTTAAAAATTTTAAATTTTAAAAATTAAAAAATTAAAACAAATAAAACAAAATTTTTTAAAAAATAAAAAAATCAAAAATCAAAAAAATCAAAAAATAAAAAACAAATAAAACAAAATTTTAAAAAACATTCAAAAAATGGAAAAAAAACAAAAATTATAAAATTAGGAAAAACAAAAAATATAAAAATATAATTATCAAAAGGTTTCAAAAATTTATGAGTTTAAGGCAATTGATATTTATACATGGCTTATCGTAGGGATGTAAAAAGGACACCATAAATACTATTCTCTTCTATTATATATCAATTTTTTAGAAATCCAAATTTTCTAGATCCATTAATATGTTTTGGTCAAAGCTCATTAATGGACTTGGATAATTTTGATTGGATTCATGTCAACTCTTATGAATTTCTGTTATGCTTCGGAGTTCAAATATTTTATTTTATTTTTTACTATTTTAAAAATCAACATCATAGTTATATTGGTAATAATGGTATTTAAATTGTAATACTTATTTTTAAAAATTTATTATCATGGCGGTACATGTATTAAGCTATGATGCTAATTTTAAAAAATCCGTACCATAACAATGTCGGTGTTTATAAATCAGTTATTTAAAAAATAGGAGAGAGGAAAGATGTTAGCTGAATCTAATTGCACCAATTCGGAAATTTTAGCTGCTCCATTTGCTGAAAGATATTCGTAGCACATATTATTATGATTAAATTTAAGCCCAGTGATTTGCTTACAGGGGAAATCGAGGCAATGATAGAATTAATTAAGGAGAATTATACATTGGACATACCAATATTGGATCGACTCCAAAAGTCCAACTCAATAAAACAGTATAATCCTTAGGTCCGTTTGGTAGAGATAATAGAATTAGATTGGGTTGATTATAATAGAATTAGAGGTAGAATTAATAATCACTCTCCAAATCTTGGTATTATGAATTCTATCCTAATCAGCCCTAATCTTACCCTTAATCAACTGTTTAAAATGACATAATAACAACTTTTTAAAAACTCAATCCAATCTTATCACTCCTGCCAAACACGCCGTTAGAATTGAAAATATTGTGATAAGAAGTAACAATCAAACTTAGTTTTTGTTACCCAGGATCATCGAGAAACATCTTTCTTCTAGTCCGCAAGGTTGTTAATGTCCACGTTTTTTCCGCCTTTATCCTTTCTGTTAAAGCATGTAAGATTGAAATCGAAGGACAGCAGATTTTTGTTGTTGAAATTCGTCTGTGAAAAGAGTTGTTGAAAATGTCAGCTAGGATAATTGTGCCATTATCAAAATTTGTGGTTTATTTTTGACTAGCAAGTATTTCGACGTTATATTATAATTTATGAAAAGGAGATGTTTTTAGATGAAGTGGTACATACATGCAATAAAATTATTGTCGTGACCTAAGTCATGGATTCAAATTTTAAAAATAGCTCACAAAATAGGATAAAATTACGTAACATAGAGCCACCCATATTGACAGAAACTATATGCACCAACTATCCTTTAAAAAAAAAACTAAATGGATGTCTCACTCTGGTCTTTCAATGAAAAAAAAAGTCTTCCTGGAGAAACACGACCTGTAAGACATCCATACCACACACTGGGTGAAGCAACTGCTGCCAGTATCCACACAACACCTGCAACCTGATGAGTTGCTCAATTTCACTGATTTGTCCCCGATCATCATTTGATTCAATGTTTTGCTTTGTTGTTGTCATCGTCATTTTTTACATAATAACCCAAAACACATATGTCAAGACAAAGGCAAGCTGAAGAGTATAGAAAATCAGATGTCTTTATCCGATATTACAGTTGCACCTGTAAGAGAAACCAAATGGTAAAATGGAGTGAAGGAAACAACTCCGTGTAGACACTAGCTACTATGGTCAGTCACTTTGATTAGCACAAAGGCGGCCATGACAGATATAGCACAAGGCTTAGTATCCATTCCCTTGTTGCCTAGCATCCGAAGAGTGGTCATCTACAAGATGGAGGTGTCATAAGCAGGGCTGAGATTTCTAGCTAAACTCTACACGTACATGATCGGATAGGGAGATGAATTTGGTACCTTTCCCCCTGTTGCAGGTAAAACACCTTCTGAAATACTCTCCGAAAGGTGTACTGGGTACAGGGATAAGCTTTCCAACGAGTGCTAGAGGCCAACTGGAAATAAAATAAGCTTATTAATCTTACATTTTTAATAGAAAAAAAACTTTGATGATAATGACACGAGGTCAAATTAAAGTTCTGAGAAATGTTGAATTTACCTTACGAAGGCAATTGCTATTGAAACTAGCCAAAGCTTCCAATTAAGCCTGACAGTTGAGGCAAACTTACCGAGAAACTCGATTATCAACGCCTGAAAAAGGGAACAACATTCTTATGTGGAAGTCAGCATAACACACTGCCATGTCGACGATGGTTACTGCCCTAATTACCTGAAGCAAAACAGTGATGCCTATTATCCCAATGAAGAGATGGTTTTTTGTGATTCCGCCGAATATATTCAATTCATCAGGTTTTCTCGAATTGAATTCGTTGAATACCTGAAAATATATTAATCACTTTTAAACAACCTTCCAAATCATAGTTAATTAGAAATAATGGTTCTCGTGGTTCTGTTCCATGAACTGCATCAACTGACAAAACTCACCTGGCAGAGGACAAAGGTATTAAAGATAAAGGTGTTCTTCACTTTGTCAGCATGTGCTCGATTCTCATTTTTCAATTGCAGAAGACTTCTACCACCAAAGTTGAGAATTAGAAGAACAGTGACCTGATACACAGCCTGCAATTAATCTGACAGGATCAGAAAGAATCCACAACACTTTGAATTTGAGCTACAAAAAAGTACAACTATACAAAAACAGACCAAAGGGTACCTGAATTATCAGATTTCTCCACATGACATTGGTGACGAGAGGTTCCCTAAGAACACAACGTACAACGATCAAGAAATGAGAAGAAATACTCAACCATGATACAAGAAGATAGATAAAACAAGTACTTGGCAAGCGCATACTGGACACAAAGAATCAACGAGAATGCTAGAAAAATTACAAAAATTGAGTCAGCAGATCATTGCACTTAATGACATTCTGAACAAATTCATCTAAAAGAGTTTCAATAATCAAAATACAAAGTTTTTGACATAAAGATATGCAGCAATAGCAAATAAATCTACTCTCAGGCAAATGTAAGTGGGATGTTTTATCTCGTTACTATTTAAAAAGCACAAATATGTAGCAAGCTGATTAGCATTCCCCAGAATAAACAACTAAGAGGATAACCGAGAAGTGAAAAATTCAAGGTAAATTTCTATGGAGAATGATCATAGATTTTTTTGAAGACGGAAGATCATACAAATTAATACTAAATGTGAAAGGAGAAAACAAGACTTTATCAACGTATAGCTTGGTGCAATAGCACCCATTGAACTCAGGGCAAACCATAGTAAAGCGATAATACACTTTCACAATAGATACACACAGTAGAACTCAGTGCAAAACAGTATATTATGAACTAATCTTGTCAAACAAATGTATGGTTTCTTACCTCCGTCCCACAGGGGCTCTATCCATAAGATGGTTTGTTGGTTGTTCAGTAGCCAATGCCAACGCTCCTAGAGTGTCCATGATGAGGTTGACCCACAGAAGCTATTTTAGGGGAAGTAGATAAGCCCTTTTGAAATACATCAATAAAATAAAAATAAAAAGTATGACTAGCATCATATGGGTTGGTTCTTTCACAAAGAAGGGAAAAGACGAGATAACACAAATCTAGAGTCTAAGCTTTTGCAATTTGTCCTACTAAGATAAGGTTAATGTGTAGACCGCAGCAATTATCCAACCTGAACAGCATTTAGAGGAACATTGCCCGAGGAGACCGCAGCAACGACATTAATGATCAGTGCTGCAACATTTACAGTGAGCTGGAACTGGATAAATTTCTGGATATTAGCATACACAGAACGACCCCAACGGACAACCTGGACATGATGAGGGAAAAAAATTAAGAAAAAAAAAAACAACCATTCCTTTGAATAAACAGCATAAATGGGAACAATTTGTTAGTTTCTTCACCTTTACAACAGATGCAAAGTTGTCATCGAGGATAATGATATCAGAACTCTCTTTAGCTACTTCTGTTCCCTGAATGCCCATAGATAGACCAATGTCTGCCTGAACACCAGAAATACTAAGAGAATAAGTAGTCACACGAGACAAATACATTATATAAGTGGAATGCAAACCTCATGCAATGCTGGGGCATCATTAGTGCCATCTCCTGTTACAGCAACCACGTTGTCCTTTCTCTTCAATGCTTGGACAAGTAACAGCTTGTCACTTGGGGAAGACCTCCCCATCACCTGCCAATTATTATGTTCAAATGTGAGCAAAAGTTAACAAAGAAATGAGAACCATTAACAATCAAGGAAGCTGAAGCCTTAGTTGCCTCGTGCTGTTGTGCATGTTCTAGTAACAACACTACAGAATGCTTGTCCTATCACATCTGAAAAATGAAACAGACTACTGAGGAATATTAAGAAAAAAGGATCGTACTGTTATTTTCTCAGCAATTGCATCTCTTTCTGAATCAGATTTGTCACGAAATATTTTTCCTTCAATTAGAATTGGCTCACTTGCGTTTGGATCTTTAAGTATTCCACATTCTAAAGCTATGGCTTTGGCAGTCTGAAGATTATCTCCAGTCACCATGCGTACCTACCAACAAAGCTTGGTGTTTCATCAAACCAACTTGAAATCTCGTAACCAAGATGAACTTTGCATCAAAATAGTTTGAGTCCAAATTCATATGCAAAGTAACTCAAAAAAGATAACTAGAAAAGTGTCATCATTTCAAAGAGACACAGGAAATGCAACTTATGTTTTACTCCAGGAAATGATTGTTACTAATTGTTACTAGCAAAATCATAAATTCATAACAAAAACGATAATCCAACAAACTTAGCTCAATCAATGTGAGAAGACCAACTATGGTGCACTTCAATATTTGTACCTAGCAATAGAATCTACAACTGGTGATTCAAATCCTACAAGTTGTGGCATTGGCAGACTAATATGGAACATGGTATCTCGTCAACGAAACAAGATACCAAATTGCATTATGAAATCAAACAAATAGAAGCAAGCACCTTGACACCTGCATGAGTGCACAAGTCCACAGCCTCTTTTACACCAGGTCGGCAAGGATCCTGAATTCATCAAAGGACAGATTCAAATCAGTGTTCCAGAAGCAACATGAGAGGCAAGCTTTTATCCATGAAAGCAATGTACAAAGAAAATGAACAAATAGATATTACATGGAAAAATGTTCCATTGGAGAATTAACTCCAGACTAACCAATTTGTGAAGGTCTTTAATTCAAGGATTGAGGTTGATAAAAAAGGGGGTTTATCAAAGAAATATTTTATTTGCAAACATACAATACGATTCTACTTAGCCAAAAAAAAAAAAAAAAAACTTTCAAGCATAAACAACATAGGTATGAATATCAGGGTCTTAATTTATTTTGCAACTTCTATACTGTTGTAATCACTTTCACTACCTCAGTTACCACTCTTTCACACAAATCACAAGATTTGAATCATAAGCAATATAATATAAGGTCTATGACCAAAATAGCCAATAGCATGTTGTGTTCGAGTTACTTTCATATGTATCTATGATTTGTACCTTCATCCCCACAATGGCAAGCAGAATCAAATCATCCTCGGGCAATTGCCAGCTTGCTATCTGGTCCTCGTTTGGAACCCTCTCCTTTTCATATGGCCTGTATGCAAAAGCAACACATCGGAGGCTAGCTGCAGCCATGTCTTCAATTTGCCTCTTGAATTCATTAACCTGAAATAAAAGGATGGACAGCAAGACAGTTCAGTAATAAATAGGGAAAGGGAGAAAACAAGTTGTTTTACCTTGTCTGGATCCAATGACTTCTTGGAGCCAGCTTCATCAACCCAACTGGTACACGCAGCCAGAACAATTTCTGCTGCACCTTTCCAGTGTACACGGACATTATCGTCGGACTATGACAAGTTAAAACAAAGATAATGATCAAAATTATGCATATTGTGAGATAATATTCACATATAAAGGTTTAACAGTTTTACAGAAATACAGAATTCATTTAACCTAACGAAGCCTTAGTAAATTTGGCTACAAAAATATTTTTTCCAGTTGATTTATAAAATTATTGATTAAATACAAATACGTTTAAGAACAAAAATGATAAATTGCTGTTCTAGTTGCGATAAAAATTCACACCTGGATTGCTACGCCACCACGTTTTTTCTCTGAGTTGAAAGGAAAAGCATGAATGATTGAGGATTTAGATCTTGCATCATCGAACCTCATTCCAAGCTTTGAAGGACAAGTAACCATAGGTCACAGATGAAGAGGAACAAAGTTTAGGTGAAAGGGAAAATATACTAATAATATACCTTGACACCCCATGAGAGGATGGCTTTTTCAGTAGGTGATCCAGTGATCTCAATATGACCACCATTCTGTCAGGGAATCCAAGATTAAAAGGAAAATAATTATCATGAACGTGTTTTGTCAAATTGTTAATGAAGAAGCCATATGTTTATTGAGAGCCATATCTAAATCTCTTTTGATTATATTAGCTTTTCTTTGACATTCCTCTATATGTACACTAAATTAAGATTCAGACAAAATCTATAATACAATGAAGAATAAATAGAAATACATTGGAGAAATAAAATGTCTTTATTATGAACATGCCAAATATTTAAGGCCAATATTACCCAACTTGTTTTCTTCCTGTCCATTCTAAACGTAAGTACTTAACCAAAGACAGGAATTATTAAGGTGAAATGCACACCGCTCTATTACCTAGGTCCTAATAAACAATTCCATCACAACTTAATGTGGCTCGATATAGAGCCCCAGATAATGTCCATTCAGCAAGTTGCCTATACCCTTATAGTGCTATGACTATCAACACTAACCACGAGTGAGAACAAAATTTCAGATTAAGATAGCAAAAAACATAATAAACATGGAAAACAAAATTAATAGCAATGAAACAAATATATCTACCTCTGGTTCAAAGATACTGCCTGTTGTGTTTTGAGCAATCCCCTCGATCAAAAAAGAGCACACGGTAGAAGATATTGATTCAGCACTGTCTGGGGGAACTATTTTTCTTCCACCAACATATGTCTCCACAACAGTCATCTAAGAAAAACAAAGCTTAATGTGTCAATATTCCAACGAAAGAAAAACTTAGGTTCATGGAATACTTGTCAATCAATGTCCGCAGCCATTGCTGAAATGACAGGAAAGGCTAATCTTGAGAAAATAAGCAAACCTTATTCAAGGTCAAAGTTCCAGTCTTGTCACTGCAAATAGTTGTTGCTGAACCCATAGTTTCACACGCTGAAAGCCTTCTTACCTGTTAAACAGCAGCTAAGAACTACTTAGAGCACATGTTCATGAATCACTTCTCAATCAAATGTAAGATGTAGATTTACCAAGGCTTTGTCTGCCATCATCTTCCGCATAGAATAAGCCAAGCTGATGTATAGAAATTAACAAATTTAGACATAAGAAAATACAAATGATTTAGTTTAGTTTGTAAAAAAGACTATATACACACGTTAAGGTAACAGCCAATGGAAGCCCTTCAGGAACTGCAACAACCACTATTGTTACCTATCAAGATCCATAAAATATTTTATATAGCTTGACACATGAAGAGATGAGGAAAGGAGAATAAATGTGTGCTCTAGATGAAATTTGTAATGTAGTGAAAACCACATACTGCGACTGTCAAGATTTTGATGGCTCCATTTACAGCAGTCTTTGTACCTGTTTGTCCCTTTATGAATTGAACTGATCCATCTGGGTTTTTTGTATGTCCAGTAAAGTATCTGAAACAGACAGGGAGGACTAATGAGAATTACAAAATATTGCTATAAAGTGGAGAAGAATGTTGCTTACCTAACCAACAGGACTACTAGAACAGCAGCAGCTACAGTCAGCCCTACTATGCCGATGAAAGTAGCAACACCATTCAAGCGTACCTATAACAGAAAGAAAGCAAAAAAAAATAGAATTCAGTTTGGACAGCAAAATTTGCACGGGGAATAAAATATAATTCACAATTCAGAAAAAACCTGCAGTGGAGTTTCTTCGCCAGTATCCTCTGAAATACTAGCCATCAACAAACCCCATTCAGTATTTATCCCAACTGCAGTTACCTGAATGAAAACAAAATTGTTAAAATTCTGAAAACAGACTGAACAGAGTTTCTTGTATAGCAGATAAAGATCAGCATGCTCAAATTGAAGTTCAAATTATTTTCTTACAAGTTAAATTTAAGTTGATAGATGACTCTAGAAAAGATTACTACTAGCAAAAAATCTATGAAAAAATTATTATGAAAAAAAATGGTCCAGGCAATCACATACCAACATATTACCATATCCATCAGCAACCTTACATCCAGACATTAGAAAGGGAGATTTTTTATCTTTCTGGACCTGCAAAAGATAATATGAAAACTAGAACTTTAGTGCATTCATATAAACATATCTGATAGTCTTCAGTCTTCACTATGATACATTCTAATTCTAGTGCTGTGTAGAGATGTCAAGATATCCTTTTTGAGTTTTGACCATAAAAGCACAAGTCAATGCTTTCCAACCCTATTATAGGAGAATTTAATCAAATAAAATCCAAAATAGCAACAGAAAAAATATAGAGAATCTTACTATCTTACTCTCCCCAGTCATACTTGATTCATCGATAGCAAGAGAATGGCCACTTATTAGTATCCCATCAGCAGGGACCTAGATGACATTCACAATGCCCTTCAACAATAAAGATACTGGGAAAATATGACAAAAGGAGAACTATTAAATTATAATTCTTAGGCTTCTACCTGATCGCCAATTTTGAGAGGAACAACATCACCAACTACAAGATCAAAAATAGAGACTTTGATTCTTCTGCCACCTCTAATTACCTGTAATCATGCAAGAAAAATTAAAAGAACTGAACAAGAAAAAACAAACAAACAAAATCAATAGTGTTTACAAAAGCACAAAAGAACTAACCTCCAATTGTATGTTACGTTTCTCCTCATTCAGATTTTGAAACTGTAGTGACTGTCTATAATCGCTGAAAGCTAAAAAATGGACAAAGAATAGAAAGGAGAACAAAATAAGGAGATGCTAATATTTGTTGCAATTGCAAGAGAAAATTATAACTTCCATAATTAACATTGGAAACTATTTTTACATAATTTATATAAATTTTAAACTATAATAAGAGACAACTCTAGTGCCCTTACATTTTTGATAAAATTTACTAGTAAAATTGTAAGACAATAATATTTTCAAATGATATTGTGCTAATTAATGTGAGTTTACTCAGAACAAATTAAAAATTTAGATTGAGAAGACAAACTTAGAAACTAATGATGAGACAAGTAGAATTGAAATGGATAACATAAATGTAACTTTATGCAAGGTGACGAGGAAATCTTTACATGCAAGAGTTATTGATATAGTCAATATATTATCTGACAAGTAGAGATTGAAGACAATACAACGTGTATGAAAAAGGTTGAATAGTAAATATAAAAGGGCTTTAGGAACCTCATGCATTAGATTTGCCACTAGATTAAAAGACAAAAGAAATTAAAAGTGCAGTAGAACAAGCCATTTTCATGGGTTTGAAGTGTTTGGGAGTTAAAATAAATACATATAAAAGAAATGATGGTGAGAAGCATGTATGAGATGTAATCTAAATTTGAGGATAGGATTAGAGATAATAGATTAAGATATTACAATATGTTCAAATGGCAACTAAAATGAATAGAGTTCTGTGAGAAATAAAAAGTGAGCCAGGAAAAAAATTCTAGTTAGCATAACAAGAGAGAGTCCAAATGATTTTATTATATCTGATATGACTTTACATGGATTTCAATAGCAAACTAGGGCTTGACCTCAAAATTAAGGCACACAGTTTCTTTTTCAATAAATTCAACAATGTTTTAGAATCACAATAGATTTTTACTAGGTTTGTTAACACTACAGTGAGAGCACCAGTAACAAAAAAAAAAAAAACTAAAATTAACATTTCACTTTTTCACACTTTTGCACTCTTACGAGATATTATTTCTTACATTAATGTACTACAAAATTTGTTTCCTAACATCTAAAACAGATCGCACAAATGCAAAGGGGAAAAGAAGTTAAAGACAGTTTGCTGTGTGGAGCAGCAAGCAGTAACAAAGACCCAGACATAAGCACATTTAAACTAGTAAAAAAGAAGCTATTGAAATGAAGAACATCAAATGCAGCATGATAGTCATAACAGCAAGTGACCAGAGATTTCATCATGAATAAAAATGAAATCCAACAAACAACGTCGAGAGCAAAGATTTTTATACCTGTTACTACAATAACAAGAATAACTGCAAAGGCAATGCTTCCACCATCATACCATCCTTCTTTAATACCCTGAAGAAAGGTGATAGAAACAAAGGTAAAAAAGCAATAAACAAATATTTACATGTTGAGTTTCAAAACCTATCTAGTCTTAACCAAAGAGTAGAACCAACAAGAAAAAAGCCTTTCAAAATCAGTATGAAGAGCATATTAAAGATACTGTCGCAATGACAATGATAATGATAGGTTGCAATGCCAATGATAATGATAGGTCATAAATATTAAGAATTAAACCAGCATCAACTTTAAGCAAGGAAGCCTAGGATGGGAATCGTATATACATTTTACCTCTGTCTTTATACCCAACACCAATGACAAGACTGCAGCAACCATCAGAATGATAAGAGTTAAATCTTGGCAAGCTTCCCAAAGGAAGACCTAGAATTGTAAGACAAAGATTTATAGATATTTTGTTGCAATTGAAAAACATGGAATAAAAAAATAAATTTGCAATCTGAACATATACCCAAAAACTTCTTCCTTTCTTTTGAGGGTAAGTGTTAGCCCCAAACATATTCCTCCGACGCACTATTTCATCGTCATCATCTCTAATTCCTCTCTCCAAATTAGTTTTTAGCAAATTTGCAAGGCCTTTTACCTGCAAATGGGCAAAAGGTTCGTTCAATTATGGAAATATAGTTAACACAGACTATTCCAACTAATTCACCTACCCCACCATACTCTTGTAGAGAAGAAAAATCATGATCTCTCGTCAATTTAGTTAGTTGCTCCTCTCCAATTCCAAACACACCTGAAGGAAGTGCTGGCGCAGGAACAGAAGTGCCTGTACAGAAGGGGAACAAATCTAACTAAGATTGCAAATCTCTCTAAATGTAGTTTACTATACCAAATAATATTTAAAAGTAAAACCACAAGCATTTGGTGAACACAAACTTGGAAATCTAAGTTAACTTAAATGATTGTGATAGAAACACATGGGGACAAGAGAAAAAGAAAAACTCATATTCACTTCAACGAGTAAAAAAAATGCAGCTGAGAGCATATATTTTATGTCTTTAACTACCAGAATATTTGATGGTACATTTATTAAGAAGTACTATAAAGAAACACAAAAATTACACTCCAATGACCATTCCCCAAGGTATTTCTACACCATGCAGTTAAAGTACCATAAATTTTACTAGTTAAAGAGCACCTGGTGTTGCCCTTTGCCCTGCTTCTTGGAAAAGCAACGCAGCCTGAAACAATGGATTCCATTTAGCGAACATGAAATTTTGATTTATGCAAAATCCAAGCACACATACCCGAATGACTTGAGCATGGGTACGAATCCTACTTCTTATCTGCTCCTTTTCTTGCTCCTTTTTTAAATCCAAGGTATATCTAAACCGACGAGAAGCATTCAACACAAGTACTGTTTTCTGTACAAATAAGAATTAGAGTCAAGAAACTAACAGTACAACATATTGTTTGTAAGTGCCTCATACCTCTAAATTAGTAGATGTAGTGATGAATCATTTGTGTCAAAGAATATAGTAGCATGTCTTTAGCATTTACCATCTTATTGAGTTAAATATTTCATCATGTGGCCTTGCAGTGAGGAAATTTCTATTTTTAGGCATGTTGGTGTAAATCTAAGAAAGAAAATTCAATGTAATGAATTAGTAGATCTACTATAGGTAGGTTGATCATGCTAATACTTTCTTTAGTATGTTAATTCCAGCATAATAAAAAAGAATCTTATAAACTTCTTTTGCTTTATACATTTACCATTAACTGTAAGTAAGATGTATAGTTTTTCAAATTGTGAATAGTATACTAATAGATATAGTTGGTGCATTGTGAGACAATGTAAGCAGTCAACTGCCTTTTCTGCAATAATTTGGTGTTTTAGGTCTAGTTTTAAAATATATCTGGAACAATAGGCAAAGTAGAGATGGGTAATGTATTAAAAATATATATATTTCTCCAGGTTGTAAAATATGAGGATCAATTGTTATGAAATAGGCCAGGTAAAAAAATTGACTAGCTGACTGAGCTAGCTATATACTATGGTCAAATCACATCAGATAGTGAACTTGAACTAGCTCAAAACTTGTTTATGGAAATTGGCTTGAGAAGACTGACGTGAGAGGAGTTTGACTGAATTAGGACTCAGGTCTAAGTTGGTTCAGCTAAATTGCAGGAAAATCGACCAAAGTGTAGTTGAGTCAATAAATGTGAATTGAACTCAGCCAAGATAAGTGGTCAGGCTTTGGATTGACTATGTATTGGTCCTGGGTGTTGGTGGGAGAGTAGGATTTGGCACTTTTGGGAAAGGTTTGGTTAGTTAAGGTGGAGTTGGAGGCAAAACGCAGTTATGTTGGAACTTGGAAGGATCGAAGAAGAAGGCATCCTTCTTTTAATGATGATATAAAACAGTAAAAGAAAGGAACTTGGTTTATATATGGGAATATTAGAAAACACATTTAAGATTGCGCAAGTTATTCCTTCCTTCTGTTTGAGCAGGCTTTTAAACATTAACTACCACATATCTTCCTGTTACTTCTACCCATTAACTTTTCCCAATGGCTACCTTATACCTAATGTTGAATCTGCCCCCATTTATGCTGTGGTCCTACATTGATATGACGAGTTGCTAAAGAACAGGATTAGCTGTTGCTTTTTACCAACTAACGAGATTTCTAATCAGCGTCGGCCTAAAAAATACGTACCAAACATAAAACAACAATGCCTTATTCAAATTCGCCTCTATTTCAACATATACACATCTTGGTTAAACCACTACTACGTCAAGTCTTTGTCCCATTCTGGATGAGAGCACTCCAAGATCCAGAAGAAGAAGAACAACAACAACAATTGCAATCTGACGAAAACAGCACTGACAACGATAAAGATCCAACTAATAACAATGACAGAGAAAGCGTACCCTCCACTTCCTGAGGCGATCAATAGACGCATTCTTATGCGGGATGTCGAAGCAGTCGCCGGAGGGGGAACCGCCGCCATTGTCGGCGCTTCCACGCTCCAAGTCCAGCTGCCGGTACGGCGAGGCGGGCATACTGTCGCAGGAGAGATGACACCGGAAAAGCGAGGACTCAAGGCCGCCGCCGATTGCTGAGCATCCCACGGAACGAACGAGGGTTTCGAAGGCGTCCGGAGAAACAAAAGAGAGGCAAGTTTCAAAAGGCACTCGCAGGGAAGGAAGTCGGTGTTGGAATAAGTTCTGGTTCTGGTTCTGGTTCTGGTTCTGGTTCTGGGTTCTGGTTCTGGTTCTGGTTCTCCGCGGTGACAATTAATCAGCGCAGTGCTCACTGTCCACGGTGCGCCTTCCTCGCCTCCTCCTCTCTGTGAAATCCAGTATGCTTACCTCCCGAAAATGCGACAGCTAACTGATTTCGGAAATAGCTACCCACAACGCCTACCTGCAAGCAAATTAAGAAAGTTAAACTCTGCTACTACACGCACCTGAAAATAGCAAAATGAACCAAAAGGAGATGAACCGGCCAAAGTAAGCCGAAAAGGTTTTGGTTTTGGAGTCGAATCGGTTCTCCGGCCTCGGACGGCGAGTCGATGGAGCCGAAGGAGGCGGGAAAAAGAAAAAGAGAATCTCACAGCGAAGATGGCTGGCTGGCTAGCTTTGGAGGTTAAAACATCGAACTTTCGATACAGAAAACAAAAGTAACGGACCGTTACGTTCCGGTTCCACGAGGTAACGGCGCCACCGCCCACGCCGTCGGCATTCGACACGATACGAGGCGACGTGGAGGCGGTGCCTCGAGATGGTGTCACTGTTCACGGGGAAACGCGTGTTGGGCAACGTGTTTCGCCAGTAACGTGCCGCCATGTACCGGCACAATTATTTTATTATAACGTCCGATACACATGTAGCTCTGGCCTTGTGGGTGACGGATTGATGAAAATAACCTATAAATTAAAAATACGTTCTGACAATATGATTAATATTATGTGAATTTCAAATATAATTAGTTTTTATAAATTATTCCATTTAAAAGAATATATTCAAAGGTTATAATTTTATTTTAATAAAACACTTTATATCAATTTAATTTGTAATAAAAAGTTATAATTTTATTGGAAATTATTTTTATTATCTAATAATCTGATTCTGCCCTCCGAACATTGTCTAATAATTTTAGAAGACATTTAATGGGTGCTTGGTAGGCGGATTTAGGAGGTTAGAATAGGAACGAAAGCTGCTCCATTCTCATTCTTGATACTTGGTAAACGGGAATCAGAATCAAAATATGGGTTTGATACCCCAAATATCATAACTCAACCTCATAGGTTATCGCTAAACTCATTCCCCCCTAATCAAACTCATTATCATTCTCATTACAAAATATATATCAAACGCCCCCTTCACCCCTTGTATATATTTGGTAATCGGAATGGTAATAGATTTGATTACGGAGAGAATGAGTTTAGCGATAATCTAGGAGGTGTTGGTTATGAAATTAGGGGTATAAAACTCGTATTTAGAATCTAGGGGTGCTTGGTAGACGAGTTTAAGAGGTTGGAATGGGAATGAAAGCTGCTTCATTATCATTTTTAATGCTTGGTAGACGGGATTTGGAATAAAAATATGGGTTTGATACCCCCAGTTTCATAACCCAACCTCCTAAGTTATCGTTAAACTCATTCCTCTCAATCAAATTCATTATCATTCTCATTACCAAATATATACTAAGCGCCCCCTAATTCTTATATATCAAACATCAAGAATAGCAATGAAATATATTTTATTCACATCCTAACCTTTTAAATCCGTTTACCAAATACCTCCTTAGATGGTCCTATCTAAAGTCATCTACAACGGAACACTACAGTTATAAAAGCGTTATACAGAAGGAGACGGCATGCACGTACCTGTCACGCCGGAGAAGATAACGGCGTCCGTCTGCTAAAAACTGGTCGGACGACGATGAGTCCTTATATAACGCTTCGCCTGATCGCCTCCCTGTCTCTGCCTTGTTCGCCCGCTTTATAAAGGCAGCGAAGGGCGAAGTTATTCCTTTCTTCCTTCTTTTATATATGTGTAACGCAGCGAAAGGCTGAAAAAAGTTTCTCGACAGCTTTTTCCCTTTGAGGATCTATTTATTTTGAATTTTAAGGAAATTTATTTGTAAAATTTACGATAATTAGGTAGATTCTATAACGAGCGAAGCTTCGCGGAAATTGTACAAAATAAATAAATATTTAATTTGTTCGTTAATTAATGATGTTATTACGTGTATTCGTTAGGCCTTAATGGAGATTAACTGCGTGCGTTACGGCTTTTTAAGTTGTCATCGCATGCAAAAGCAAACCATCATTTTGCATGCACGCCTGACAGGTCAGCTTGCATCATGCCCCCCCCCGTAATTACTGCTCTTGATGTCGTTAAACAGCGTGTTAATTAGCGAAGTTTTAAAGTGGGATTTGTTGAACGCTTGGTGATTAAGGCATCTCCTTAGTGAGATATTTTTAAAAATAAAAAAAAAACTTACTAAAAAATCTTTAACAGTAGTAGGAGTGAGATTTGAAACTTGCAGTTTAAAAGTAGATTTGAAAATTAAAATTTACTTTTTTTCGATAGAGTTTATAATTAATGGCAATAATTTATTATATTATGATTTATAATTTATAATGTAGGGAGATATATGATTGATAATGTGGTGGGACCTATAAAAAAATTATAGGGAGATTTTTTCATTGTAAAGAGAATAATATATTTTTTTATACTGCATTGATATGACACATTAGAGACTATAAAAAATCTCATTTAAAAATTTAACTATTGAAGGTGCCCTAATTAAATTGTCATGAAGAGATTGAGATGCAACTGCAAAAATTCCAGGGCATTATTTCAGTGAGTGCTAAAGGAATTAGGTTGGTCTTTAGGAATTAGGTCGGCATTATTTCAACGAGTCGAGTCAAGTAAGAAATCATTCAAATAGCAGTTTGCTTGGGTTTTTTTTTATGAATTTGAATTTGATTCAAGTTGGACGTTTGCCTCCCGTGTCTCCGTCAATCCATCCTAGGACCAATATAGAGGAAGAAAATAATAGATAAATATCATCCCTTAGAATAGTGACGGGCACATAAGGGAAGCATTTTACCTTGGCTATGCCGAAATTCAAACTCATACCTTAAGTTAGCAGCACCTTATGCGCTAGTCACTATTGGATTTTATTATTCCCTATTAGGTGGACTTATTTGTAAGTTGAATATATGAATACAATCCGACCCTATAAAGTTGTCTAACTTATATTTATTAGGTTCGGGTCATTGGATGCAGGTTTAATGTGTAGATCCTTTTAACCAATTCATTATTATCTATGAGCTGATAACGGATTGATTCATATATAAAGTAGAGGTTCTCAAGGGTTTAGGTGATTCTTGACAAAGTTTTTGATTCCCCATTTGACCTAGAGCTTTTCGGCGCCGTCATCGCCTAAGCCCCTTGGAAGACTTTCCTTTTTCTTTCCGTTGCATCTTCTTCCACAGGGATCAAGCCGACAATGCTAAAGACAAGGACATAGCTCTTCGATCAAGTTCCTCGTCTTTTATTATGTTTTACTTTGTTATGTCATGAATTACAATAAAACTAAATCTTCTTATTCTTGTTATTCCTATTCAAATTCTTATTTCGATTATCTAGCTAGAACGCATGTAGCTTAGATTTTATGAGATCTAACATGTGGTATCAGAGCCAAGGGTCTGTTTATTATTTTCATTGGTAATAAAGTTTAAGTTTTTGTCAAACTTTATTTTTGTATGCTAGATCAAGTTTTCCTAGTATAATATAATTTTTGATCGTCAAAAAAACATGTAAGAAAGAACTATGATAGGTTTGTTTTTCATTTTTTTTTTTTGTGTTTATGTGAAGAAAACGAAGAACGACGGAAGAACCGCCGTGTTTAACCTAAATTTTTTTTAGATCAAATCGAGAGGTTCAATCGATTGACTTGGTTGGTAAATCGATTGGCAAGCCAAAATTAACAGATTGATGTATTCAATAGATTAGGATTAAGTCCAATTAATTAACAACCTTACTATGCCAATTTTTAACCGATTAAAATTATTTTAATGAGTTGAGATTATTTTTTAATCGATTAGGTTTCTTTTAATAGATGAAAAATTTTCTTTTTTACTATTTCAACCATGAAACCGTGCGTAAGGAGAGAGAAAAAAATCGATCAAAAGATATTATTTCAACGTGAAAACGTAAACACTATTTTTTGTTCACGTTAAACACGTGAACTCGAGGATGCTTAGTAGGCGGGTTTAGGAGGTTGAAATGAGAATGAAATCTATTTCATTCCCATTCTTGATACTTGATAGACGAGAATCAGAATCAAAATATGAGTTTGATACTCTTGATTTCATAACTCAACTCCCTAGATTATCACTAAACTCATTTCCCCTCAATCAAACACATTATCATTCTCATTGTCAAATATATACCAAGCACCCCCTCACTATTTCAACATGAAACAACGAAAGAAGGAAAAAATGTATTAAATAATTTTTAATGCATGAATAATTGAGACATTAATTAGTATTAAATAATAATTAAATTATAAAACTAGGAAGCTTTAGCTTCTTAAGGTATGATTCTATGTATAATCATGTGGCAAAATGGCGAATCACTCGCCCCCAGTGCCCCCGTCGACCCGTCCCAGAGCCAACATGGAGGAGGTAAACCACGGGTGACTACTAGCCATAAGTGCAAATGGTTAAGACATGGGGGAGGTATAGGTTCTATGTATAATCATGTAGTCACATATAGTAGGCTTTCGGATCGATTGCGATAATCAATTAGCTCATATCAATCGATTATCATAAAATATCAATCAATTAATAAGCTTAATTTTGAGTTGTTAAGGTTGATTAAGTAATTTCTATTCGAATAAAGTTCTTAGTATTTCTTGTATCTATCTACATAATGTGCTACTAAGTTGAATTATTGTGTCAGCCCAAATGAAGGCATCTTAGGTAGATTTAATGCTTTTTGTGTTGGTAGACATATATGTATGCTAAGAGTAATCGACCCAAAGGAATGTTACTTTTATGTCATATATATATTCAATGTAGCTTACAACTATAGAACAAAATTTTTATTTTGTTCAGATCACTTAGTGAATATATGTTCAAGGTAGCTTAATTTTATTGTACTCACTGACACTTAGTGAATAGATACTAGTGATACTACTCATATTAGTGTCACTATGCATGTGATCCTGTCTGAAATAGGGAGGATGACACCGGGGATTGTGACGTAGACCGGGTGGAAGATTAGAAGCTAACTGACCGATGACGTGTCACTGAGAGGGTTGTTCTCCCTTCCAAATGGCTGCTTGTCCGAGCTCCTGCAAGCATTCGCACAAACTCAAACAAAGCGTTAGTAAGCAAACCGGGGAAGGGGTCCCCTGTTTGGTCCTCCGACACTCAAGTCAGATAAGCTCAGAAAGTACAACTGACCAACAGTGAAAAGTACAGTGGCTTGCGTAATATTGCGTACCTACATCGGGAACCGAGAACCCCTATTTATAGTTTGGTGATAGGCGTTAATCCCAAGGTGTACTAGGATGAGTTGTCATGCTGTGATTGGTGCCACGTGACCCTTTACATCATCTGACACCTGTACTATTGTCAGAAGGTACAAGTGGATGTCAGACACGTGTCTGACAGGATTGTCAGTCTTCTTAGAGATGAAGTTATTCCTCTAGTTACTAGCCCGGACGAACGCCTGTCTTTGATAACTAGGCCACCCAGCTATTATACTGTGATGCTCGTCCGGTCGGATGAAAGCATGTTCCTGAAATCTCCAACTGACCGACCGGACGGCTAGCGTGCGGCCCCCTTTTTCATCCTTTGCTGCCAGGTCACCTTCCTTGCTGACCTCATCTGGGACCCACAGGCCCCGTCATCACCACCGGATCACTCGCTAAAAAATTTTGATCGTGCATTCAAAGGACGATCATATTTTGAAGTGTCGATGATTTTTTAAAGCTAAAATAGTAGTAAGATGTTGTAAGTGAGCCCTTTTTATTGATACTCGACTCAGACCATCAAAATCTCAGGTACGACACCAATCATATTTCTATCTAATATTTAATATTTTAAAAAATAAATATCTACTTTATTAATTTTGAATATCCATTTTTTACCGTACAATATATCAACTTTCCTATAATTTCAACTATCTTTATTTTTTATTATTATTTTTTCTTTTTATGCTGATCCT